>JAYJMJ010259971.1:0-14935 GCA_036873875.1 Laminaria ephemera | reverse complement strand
ACGCGCGATCAAGCGGACCGTTCGCGTCACTCCCAAGTGGCAGGAGGTGGTAGCGTGGCACGTGTGTAGCACCCAGGAGCGCATCAGTATCGGAACGTAGATACACGGGGGTGTGGCGGCGGAAGGTGGGGTGTTGTTCCCAGAAGGGGGGTTAGGTGGTAGATGAACCAGGAGGACGGTGTCATCGTCTGCGCGGCGGAATTCGCTTTTAGTGCCAGGGGTTAGGACGTCGGAAAGCTGTGAGCGTCGAACCGAGGGGACGAACTCCAGAAAATTGGTCGGTGGGGGAGAAGGGGGGCCCAGCGATAGGAAATAGATGGTGGTGGAGCAGAGGGGCTCGGTCCGTTTTTCACGCGCCCAGTCCTGGTGAGTGTAGTGCTCGACGCAAGAAGGAAGATGGGGGTCGGGGTCGGATTCGGCGACAGGCTCCGAAAGAGGAAGCGGAGGCGACGGTGGTAGCCCTGTTGAAGGTGGTGTTGGTGTCGGTCTTGAACCGTAGGGTGCCGGTGTCGCGGCTAGCGTTGGTTGTGGCGGGGGGGGTGACCGAAGACGTTGCCGTATGTGACGGCTTTGGCGAGGCCCTGACCGGTGGCGCGGGGCGGCGGGGAGATCAAGATCTTGTGGGTGCGGTTGCCTGTGTTCGGCGGCTGAAAGCATAGTCGGCTGTGGTTCGAGGGGTTCCAGCGGCCGCGGCTCTGCGATGGCGGGTCCGAGAAGAGATCAGGTCCAAAGGGGCTGGTACCGTGGCGCCAGTTGTGGAAGGCGGGGAGACGACGGGTGGCCTGTAGCCAAGCCAGGAGAAGCGCTGGCGTCCGCAGCGGTCTTCTCGGGGCTGGCGAGCGACCCGGTGGTGTCGGCGTGGGTCGAAATAGGCCCGATAAATATGTTGGGGTCGGCGAATGGGTCTGGGTGCTCCATGTGCGATCCCAGTCGGCGGAAGGTGGCGGCGACGTGACCGAATGGTTAAGGGAACGGATTCGAAATCCGTTCTGATTTCACACGCAGGTTCGTGCCACTGCCGTCGATGCCATTTCTGAAGGTACTCTGGGTGATAGGGGCACAGGAGGTGACGATACTGGGAGGCACCGCTTCGAGTTGTTTAGCTTGTTCTTATTAGTTGCTCCTTCGAAAAACCAGCAGTCGTAAGATAAGCAAAAACTCCAAGTAATTCAATGGGCGATTGATACTCCCAATCCCCCGCCGCTCGTAACATAATAATGTCCCGTCACATCTACAGGTGACCACTTTAGGACCTAAAGAACGCAATCTTGGAACAGCCACACATACTATATAGGTCCACAAGGACCGTTCTAGGGACCTATCGTCATATCTATAGCTAGATACAAACATCACTCCATAACATAGGTTAAAGCATTCGTAAACGGGCGGTATTTGCCACTCCCACAAGTACGAACGTGTACTATCATGTTGCAATAAATAACCAGTCCCTTGCGCTTACTTGCATATTGCCGTTTGTTCAACATACCTCCTCTTCGTATTTGTTCTTCTCCTACTTTGTGTGTACCATTATATATAGGAAGCAAACAGGATACAAAGCACGACCAACACACCGACGACTGCGATTCCTGCACAATCGTCACCCGCGACGCCCGCTGCGCCTCAGCGTGCTGACCGCACTATGGTACGTTGTACGAAATATATGCCCGTCGCTTTAGGATCTAAAGAACGCAATCCTGGAACAGCCACATACTATATCAGGTCCACAAGGACCGTTCTAGGGACCTGTCTTCATATCTATAGCTAGATACGAACATCACTCCATAACATAGGTAAAAGCATTCGTAAACGGGCGGTATTTTGCCAGTCCCACACGTATGAACGTGTTCTATCATATTGCAATTAATAACCAGTCCCTTGCGCGTGCGTATATATTGCCGTTTGTTCTACGTATCTCCTCTTCGTGTATATGTTCTTCTCCTACATTGTGTGTTCAATTATATATAGGAAGCCAACAGGATACAAAGCACGGCCAGCACACCGACGACTGCGTTTCCTGCACAATCGTCACCCGCGACGCCCGCTGCGCCTCAGCGCGCTGACCGCACTATGGTACGATGTACGAGATATATACCACCATAATGAGCATCATACAATGTTTTCCTGGCTAGCGCCACCCGCTCTCTCATTGAAGGGGGTCCAAGATGTTCATATATTTGTGACTGCTAATTTTGATGGTAGGAGTTGAAAGTGTGTGAGTGGGGGTGGTAAGCGTGGTGAATAGCGTACACTAAAAAATGCGTTAGGACGGCGGGAAGGGCGCTATCACAAGTACACCAATACAGATATTATTGTATCATGACACGACGTTTCACATACAGCTACCGGCATGTCTTTTAGGCTTCCAATATTTGTTTTGGGGTATAATGCCCCATCACTCCCCACCGCACGACGTTGTCTTCTTCATTCTTTCAACCCTTTTCTATTCTTCATGTTTTTCTTTTCTTTCCTCTCTTCGTAACATTTCATCTCCGCGACCCAAACGTGCCACCAACAACAAGTCGCCATCAACGTTACCGAAGGTGATATACGTACGTTGTACATACATATATGATTGTACTAACCGCGCTCTATAGGTACGTCGTACGAAATATATACCACAGCAGTAGTACCGGGTATCATACATTATCTTCTTGGCTGACGCCACCAGCTCGCTCATCGAAGGGGGCCCACAAGATGTTCATATCCTAGTGACTGCTAATTTTTATGGTAGGGGTTGAAAGTGTGTGAGTCATGTGGTGAGCGTGTTGAATAGCGGACACAAAAAAACTGCGTTCAGATGGCAGGAAGGGCGCTGTCAAAAGTACACAAATTACAATATTGTTGTGTCATGACGAAACGACGTTTCTCATACAGCTATCGGTAGGTGTTTGCGCCTTCCAATATTTTGTTTTGCATATACTGCTCTATCGCTCCCGTCCCACGGGGTTTTAAATTTCATTGTTTCAACCCTTGCATATTCTTCATTTCTTGTTTTTCCGTCCTCTCTTCGAACATTTCATAGGCTCGATCCGAGTCTGCAACCAACAACAAGTCGCCGTCAACGTTATTATCTAAGAATGTGAAGTACGTACGTACGCTGTACATACCGGTACGTACGTGATTATACTGACCGGAAGGGTGCTGTCAAAAGTACACAAATTTAAATATTGTTGTATCGTGACGAAATGACGTTTCTTATACAGCTACCGGCAGGTGTTTGCGCCTTCCAATAATTGTTGCATATAATGCCCCATCGCTTCCGTCCCAAGGCGTTTTCTTCTTCAATCTTTCAATCCTTTTCTATTCTTCATCTTTTGTTTTTCCTTCCTCTCTTCGAACATTTCATAGACTCGATCCAAGTCTGCCAAGGCACAACACTTTCAAGGACGACACTGTTTTCGCTGCAGGACTGCTTGACGACCCCCTCCTTAATGAGGCACCCTACACGCTCCAAGAGGCCGCTGATTCTTACACCAGCCCTAAGAAATCTAAGACGCCATTTTCTCTTACTTGTTGGAGGCGATTTTCCTGTCGGCGTCGCCTTCGACAAGGTCTGCACGGAAATGATTGACAACTGGAAAGTTTTCAATCCTTCTCCGGTTGCACAAAGAATCAAACTGCTTCAGGTGCTTCAACAATATCTCGCCTCAGAAGGGTGTAGGACACTTCTTCAGCAGCTTGGCATCGCTGTTCCAGACGGTTTCACTCTTGACAATACAGACCTCGAACGTGCCCGTCAGGCCCAGCTTCTGAACAACAGAGATATCGACATCCAAATTGTTTCGGAGGCTCTACAAATCTTCACCGACGAGCAGCGGTCTATATTCCATAAGATAGTTTCTGCTCCGGTGACTCCATGTTCGACATCCGAGGGCGTGCAGGCACCGGTAATACAATCTTTCTTAACACCATATATGCTCAAGCCAGGCTTACCGCTCCATCTGCGGCAACGGGACTTGCCGCTCTCAACCAGAAATTCGGCCTCATCTTCCATCGCAGATGGGATGTTCCTGTACCAGATCCCAGAGACGACAAAGTTCTACAATCCAACTTACACTCGAGCAAACGGAAAACACTCATGGACAATGGCTGTCTCTGCACCATCGACGAAGCTCCTTCCCTTCATATTGCCGCCTTTGAGGCTGCCGCCCGCGTCGTCCAGCAGACCGTTGATAAGGCTCCTGTTCCTGCACAATTTCGTGTTCTTCTTCCGGGCGACGATGGAGACGACATCGATCACTTCTCTCCCAGCTTGGACGATCTTTATTTCGAGAACTACAACGACAACAACGACATCTACAATGACGGTAACGCCACTTCCTACTCCAAAATGTATACTTTTTTTCTTCCTGTCATGTCCTATTATTGCATTATTACCTATATTCCAATTCCCGTTTGACCGTTATTGTTCTTCGTTCTCCTCGTTAGTATCATTTGCCTATGGTCGCTTACTATTAATAGTGTTTTAGACTGCAATGAAATAGACACCTACTTTCTTCTGCTTACTCTTCTACCCTTTCTTGCTCAGATTCTTTGCATGATCCGAACACTACTACTACTACTGCTGCTGCTTCTAACGGACATCTCTTCCACCAGGACGCCTCTGCTCTCAGTGCTGTCACGAGTCTCCACCCACGTGTTCATACTACAGGTATCAACAATGTTATTCGTTGACGCTGTTTACCTCTCGTCTCATCCTATTAACACAGCTTGCGTTGTGTTATTGTCGTCCTTTATCCATAAACATAAGCAAAATACGTGTTTTCTTTTTTTGAATCCTTCCTATATTCGTGTATGCCTACTTTCGCCGTTTATGCAGCATTTGCAGGGGAAATTATGGTTCTAGCGGGAGATAGATGTCAAGTTCCGACCGTCGTTCCAGGTCGAGGCCAATCAGAGACTTGTGCCGCTTCAATCATGTCCATTTCCTACTATCGTGATCACGTTCAAGTGCGCTATCTCTCCAAGACAAGGAGAAACAGAGAGGACCCTTCCTTTTCAGCGATGGTTGACGAAATAGGCGACGGATTTCCTCCGCCGGACATCGATGGCCTCATCGACATCCCTGATGTTCGTACAGAAGATGAACTTCAATCTTCCCTTGACTTCGTCTTCCCCCCTCATATATTAGCAGACCCCAATTCTTGTTCTAAACATTTCGTCGTTACTTTGCACAATGACAATGTCGACATCATAGACGACCTTGTCCTCAATAGGGTTCCTGGTGATCTTCACACTCAACAAGGCCGTACACTTTTAAATCACGAACGTCTTGAATGTCAGTTGGACGACGCTTCGCGATGAACGACTACTTCTCTACTCTTGAGCACAGAGGAGTCCCTCCTCAGTCTCTAAAGTTGAGAGCGGGAATGTGCGTCATGCTATGATAACTAGAACTTGGACGTCTCGGCTGGTTTGACGAATGGCGCTAAAGTTGTAGTGTTGGGCAACTTGCCGTACACTTTGCGAGTGTCTACTTGAAGGATGGAACAAAACATTGGATTTCCCGAATTACATTTTCTTTCGTTACTTGGCAAGGTATGGATGTTAAGCGTGTTCAATTTCCGATTCGACTTGCTTTCGCAGTGACTGTTCACCGTTACCAAGGCCAGACTTTGGACAGGGTCGTGTTTTATTTACGCAGGGATGTCTTCATGCACGGATGCCTATACGTCGGTCTATCTAGAGTTCGGAATTCCAACGACATCCGAATTTTGACAAACGAGAATAGGATTTGCGCTGAAAAACGTTGTGCAAGGGCTGTCAACGTCGTTTGTTCTTCCTTAGTGTCGGAGATATTAGACTAGCAATTGTGTTTGTGTTTGTATAAACAATCGTTGCGTCTCCCAACCCGTAGTCAAATATAGACAGCACTTTTCCGGCGAATATATTTCTCATTGACGGGGACACCTACCGTTTTTGAGGCTCCTGACGTGACGAGCTCTACAACACCTAACAGCCGACGTCGAGAGACAAGTGTAAGCTAAGTCCTGTACAAAATTACATGAGATAGGTATACCTGACGAAGAATATTGTACACTATTAATAGGCATCGGATACAAAGGTATTGAGTAGCATCTCAGTACAGGAGCCACCTACTTGAGAATAATAGAGGATCAAAGCTGCAACTGCTGCGGCTGGACAGCTCTATCTAGCTGATGTACGATCTTGTCTAGCTCGACGGTACTCGTATCTGTCGAGAATACAGTGTCATACTTGTGGTGCAGCAGTAAGATACTGAAATACGGATTTCTGGGCCCGTGCGGCGTAAACAGCGACAGAAATATGTATGATCACAGATCGATGATCTAACGTCGCTGATTTCGCACGCGTTCTTGCGGTCGCTATGCTCTTCATCAAAGATTTACATAAAAGGCAGTCGTTGCCGTGGATTAATGGGTGACACGACGGGAACATAACTCAGTTAATGCTGTCTCGCTTATGCAAGCGGGTACGGCGAGACAGCATTATTGCGCGGCTTCGACGACATGCCTTAACCTTGACGGACGAAAGATGCAGGTGTACAAGGTAAGCACGCTTAAGATATAGCTCACCTCGACTCCCCACCTGAATCATCTGTGATGTATTGTAGGATATACTGAATCGTGACAACGCGGAGGTGCTTGACTTGAGTGCGTTTTGATGTGTGGTGTGCCTCCTGTCGAGCTCGGGGATGGTCACAGCAAAGCCTACAGGTGTGTAAATAGCAGGGATTGTGTATCACGGTCAAGCCTTGGTCCGGCGACGTCGGGAAAAGCGATGTGACGATGTGACAAGCTTCAATAAGAAAACATGTGTTTGCCGATAACAACTGCTGTGTAACCGTTACTTTTCCGTGTTTTTCTGTCTTCCTCATTTAGACTGTAATTTGTCCTTTGCTTTCTTGCGACCTAATTCCTCTCCTGAACCTGTCTGATTCGCTGCCTTATTGTGTATGTTCTGGCATTCGTATCCAGTACAATGGGGGGCTCCCGATCGTGCCGGTATGTCCCAGCAAAATATGCCGGCACTGTTCATGGCACTGGCACTCTTGAGAATAGAGTTACTATAGAGAGAGACTATACGTAGTTCCAGGCGTGCCAAGGGATTTCACCGGCATTGTAGAGAGCAGTGCCACCATTCTACGAGAGCTATTGGGAGCCTCCGACTGTACGTGTGATCTCGGAGTGTCCAACCTCCAAACTGCGTTTAGTAGCGCTGAACAATCTCTCGCCTTCTATTGGTTTGTGAGCGCAGCGGGAGCTTGTATCTTTCTAGCTAGGACAAAAAATCAACGGACACGGACCGCGTGTATGTATGTGTGCTCGATGCCGATGGGTAGATGCACACCACCCCACAACGCTACATACAGTATTCCCAGCCCCACCAACACGCCGTTTGCCCGTCTGCCAAATACGTACGAAACACAGATTGGCCTTGTTCGCTTCTTTCATTGCCGTACCATACAGCCTGCATGGATTTCGAATCCGGCTGGAAATATAAACGATCGTATCCAAACGTGCAGCAAAAATATGATTTTATAAAAAATATTTCAAATACGTCAGCTGTGAGTTCTACAAATTGAATGGTCGATACTCAACTTTTACGATTTCTGCACGCCGACAGTTTCACAAGCGAAACGACACAATAATATCCGTGCTGTCGCGACCGAATAATATTGCCAATAGTAGTAGCTAATCACATCGTCACGTCGCTTTTCTTGGGTATCAGACCAGAGTGTGACCTTGCCCGACGATAGCTGCTATCTGAACACCTCTAAGCACTACTGATTGTACATCCAGGAACTCGGCAGGAGCCGCATCCAACATCAAAACACGCGCAGGCAAACACCCTCGGCGTTGTGCGGTCGTGATTAAAAAATATCGAACCAGTACATCGTTTTTTAAGGTGGGGAGTGTATGTGTACCTTAGAGTTTACGTGTGTCTTTTGACTGGGTGGAGTCGTGTTAGATCGAAGCCGCACGAGACCGCGCTTTCGCCTTGTGCGCTGGGAAGAAAAATGCGTTCTTCGTCGTGTACCCATAATCCACGACAACTACAAGTCTATAGTGCACAGCGTGGAAGAGAACGGTGCCTAAACCACCGCCCGCCACTTGCACGGCATTGTAGTAATGATCGATCTGTACTCGTATACCGTACCGTAATTGTTTTTTTTTCTCTCTTTCGCGCTTTACACCGTGCGAAGGCCCTATTAATAGCGCAGGCAGCAAAGTTATATGCTGGAATTTCACACGACTCGTATGATACCCGGATATCCGTATGAGTACCGTTGGGCTAGACAGACAAAGCCGTATGTTTTACTCTGCTAAGGTGGGGTCCTAGACCAGCTGAAATCGCCCCGCACGGCCCGAGAAACACGCCGGCGCCCCACGCGCAAAAATAGCACACATGGCCTGCTGTTGTTCAACTCGTCCTGCTGTATACCGGGTATGCTGCCTTCCGCTACATGCAGTCGTACTCGGGGTCAGTATTGTTCACGGGTTTCACCGTAAACCCGAAACATCTGCCGAACGATCTCCCCATCTGACGTGCAAGAACAGGTGTATGGGTAGTACGGGTCTGTTTGTTTGTTTTTTCATCACTTGTACCGTCCTGCCTTCCGGAGAAGGCGTTGTCACTGGCGTCTTCCCTTCTCCCCGCCGATATTCACCTTCGTTTTTACCGCGAACAGAGTTCAGCAGTTCTACTTCTGGTCGATTCGCATCGAACGCAGTACGTCGGGATACATACAAAGGCTATCCTGTGATCTGCGTGATATCGCGGGAAACTATGAAGTATCCCCAGCCGCAACGACGTTCGCTACAGAGCACCGGTGGAGACCGTGCGAGGAGCCTGAACCCCTCGTGAGTCAATAACAAACGCGGCAGGGCGTTTTTCTATGACGTCCTCAACGTAAAAGCTACAATAGGGGGATGCTATGTTCTAACATCATTATCACTATATAGTATGGACCACTCGCGCGACTGGCTCTGTGGCTCGCCCAAAAACGGATCAAAAACATGTTTTTTCGTTAGAGCAGCGCAAACAAACACTTTCATGAGGCGGTGCACATCGCGAAATCGAAACGCAGGAAAAGTTCAGGTGGAAAAAACATACGGTGGCTAAAACTAGCGCGAGTCCTAAACGTGACCCCCTTATAGTAGTGTTAGTCTAACCAACTTATCCCACCCCAGCTCCAAGTAGTTTATCCTCATATATACTTCCACTCAAGTCTCAGTCAAGTGTTTCCAGTACCCGTACCACTTGTTGCTCACACGGCGCTGCCTCCAGGTCCAATGGGAATGTGGGCGAAAGAGCTGGCAATGAGAGCATCGTTAAGCAGCCGTGGACTGACAGCGAGAGCAGCGACGGAAGCTGCTGCGGCAGCGTCGACGGATACACGAGCCGCGTCGACAACAAGATGCACGCTAACGTAGGGGTGCACACAGATATTATTGGGGTCCTCACTCGAGGAGTTTTAGACAGACGTTGAGGGAACATGAAACTGCAACTCGATCAACAATCTCATGGATTAGCCTAGGTGTATAACGTGAAAGTGCAGCCTCATGAATTATGTCATGGTCTAGACATATAGCTAATTAACCATATTGTAAACCACATGTGGTATAGCTAAAAACCATATTGTAAACCACAAATGGCATTTCGACAAGATTGGGCAAAAAATCAGCTGCAGTGCCCCGTCAGTCTGACCCCATTTGGTCGAATGTGCTCTCGCTGTTTTAGCACGCGGTACAAGGGTAGTGGCGATGTCTAACTCGGGAAAACGATAACAACGACAATGGCAGCAAACCCAGTGACAACGTGTTGAAAAAAATCAACATCAACAAGTACCAAACTCAACAACACTAACAAAAGCGGCAGCGACAATAGCAGAGCAGTAACAACGTCTTGACAGCAACGACAACACCTCGATAAGAGCGATAGACAGTCGGTGTCGAAGGTGGTCAACAAACCTCCAATTTGACTTTCCGCCGCAACCACTTCGGTAGCACTGCATACACCACAAGAAGTCTAAAGCCACCATCGCCCCCTGCTCCCCTTGTCTTCTCTACCGGCGCGGACATCTCAACCCTCGGAACAGGCCGCCGCATACGCACACAACGCCATCGAACTTAAGGAGGGCCAGCATAATATGGAGCCCCTCGCAGCGACCAAACCAGGCCAAGCTTCGAATTCCAACGAAGCTAAAAAGGGCCAACCTAATGTACAGCCCCTCGCAGAGAAGCAACAATTCCACGCTTCGCGTTCCGACGATCCTAGGGAAGGCAAGTCCGACGCTGAGTCTTTCGCAGTTGGCGAACAATTCGAAGCT
This sequence comes from Laminaria ephemera, assembly GCA_036873875.1. Classification (NCBI taxonomy): domain Eukaryota; class Phaeophyceae; order Laminariales; family Laminariaceae; genus Laminaria; species Laminaria ephemera. The sequence continues at coordinate 4,623 of JAYJMJ010259971.1, read as the reverse complement.
TCGCGCTCCGACAAACCTAGAGAGGGCGAGCCCGATGTCGAGTCCCCCACAGTGGATGGACTGGTCCACGCTTCGAGCTCCGACGGACTTCGGGTGGGAGAGCTCAACCTGGATTCCTTATCAATGGACGAAAAGGTCCTAGCCATCTTAGTCCTACTTCACGATGCCCTGCACGATGGCCAGCCTGTCGTGGAGGACACACCATGCCTAGCAGACCGTGTCGTTGAACCTGACAAGGGGGAGGAGGTGGACGCAAACATTGTGGCGAACGGGCCGGAGAGAGGCTCTGAACAGGAGAGGCAGATGATGGCGAGGCTGTTGGAAATCGAGTCGGTCCCGGTGGGGGAGGAGAGTGAGGAGGCGGAAGGAGGTCAGGCTGGCATGGACGGATGGCCGTGGTGGGAGTGGGTTTGTAAGTTTGTTATCGTGCTTCTGATCACCGTCAACATCTGCACCATTCTCTTCCTGGACGCGCGTTCTGTCAATGTCAGGTAAGAAATAATGAGGGAAAGGAAAATAGAATACAGGAAACTATGATTGAAGGAGGGAGAAAGCAGACTGAACCTACCAAGGAAGACAAAAAAACATGGCGGTAGGTAATTTGTTCGAGTCAGGTGTTGTTTTCGACCCTCTGCGATATATCTGGACCTACACGTTGTTGTTTCTTCCTTCCTTTACGCGTTCCTCCGTCCTTTCCCTCCCTCCATACTTCCTCCCCCGCCACCCTCCAGCCGTCCGCCCAGCGTCGCAGTCACCACCGACGCCGCCCCGACAACGACGGCGTTCATACCTTTTGCAAGGGCCATGAACTCTTTGGTCGAAAGAACAGGTACCCTCGCCGGCTACTTCACGTCTACCCAGACAAGCGGTGACGGCAACGCCACCAACGACATCGTATCCAACTCCTGCGACACCAAGAACAACAAAAAAAACATGGATGAGGGCAAGGACATGGCCAAGAACAAGAGCAAGGGTGAGAACAAGAACAAGAACAACAACAACAACAGGCGTAAGGATAAGAGAAAGAACAACAACAATGACCGTGATGGCTCATCGTCATCCGAAGACGGGGGCACCGACTCCGACAAAACCCATCCATCGCCTAAGAGCGGCCAGCAGAGGGATCAGTCCAAGGGGCGTCTGCACAAGCGCTGGGCGGCATGGGCCGCAGAATTTCAGGAAATGGTCGACGGACCATGGATTTAAGGGGGTCGGGAGAATTAGGTGCTGGCGAAGCGAGGGGGAGGGTAGTGGCTTTTTCTGGGGGAGAGCGGGGGGTAGATCGATGTGGTATCCGACAAGAATGCCATGGTTGCTGCTCTGAAATTGTTACAGCGGAAAGCACGCCGGGTGTCTGTTTCATACGCAGTCGCGTGCATTCCATTTTTTGTCGCTACGCAGACAAAAGGAAAGAGGGGGAGAGAAAGATAGTGAATGACACAGTGAAAAAGAGTGAAGCTGGAGAAACTGTTAGAGAGAATCTGGAGTAGGCACAGCGAATCATGTATCTAGTGGTGATCCGTGGGCGTCGGTCCTCGGTCGGCTGTGTGACTCTGGCTGGCGTAGTCCCTTCGCTCAGCCGTCGACTTGTGTTCTGGGTCTCTAGCCTACTGCAGTAGAAAAATATAAATACATAAACTAAAACAAAACCAACCGGTTATTTTTTTTAATGCGCGTGACTGCCGCAGCAAGGCCGCCATCACAGAGCACCAGTGCGACCTTGACTTGACCGACCGACGGACGCGACGCTACTGTAGGGATGTGCACCTGTTAATAGTTGTTGTTGGTCCTGACGCTCCTCGCTTCGGGGGCTCTTTGCCCCGCCCTAGACCTGACTTTGGGACAAAATGAAAGTCCAACCCATTGAGCAATCACATGGTCTTGGTATTTATCAAAGAGTATTGGCAAACACAAATGACGTTGTGACGATATTGGGTAGGTTCTCAGTCGAGACCTCGTCAGTCCGAAGAAATTTGGCCAGAAAGCGCTATCCTTATCGCAGTACGCGCCACCTGAGGATGCCTTGCCACGACAAATCTCACTCGTTTGGCGCTAGCTGGTCCGTGTAGGTAAACGCGGGGTTTGTAAACATCGGTTGCCTAATAGGTCTCGTATCCAACGATGCGAAGCGACGACGGATGGACAAAGCATCGAGCACTCGAACACTCAAAAGAGACACAATAGTAATACAGTCACCAAACCATGGAACCCTGTACGCCCCCGCGCAATGTAGAGGCTTTTCGAAAAGTAACAGAAAAAAACTCATTACAAACCTCTTGTGAGTCGAACTGGAGGTTCCAAAAAATGCACAGGATGGATGCCGGACCAAGGCCACGGCAGGGGGGTGATATAACGTCATTTTCACAACCGAATTGAGGCCACTCGCACGAGCGGTAGTGTATCTCACTCAAAAACGATTCTAAGTTCTTGTTTTGACTCAGCGTAACTCTCCATTTTCTGGTGCTGCCTATCGCGAAGTCGGAAGCGAAGTCGGAAGGCACAGATACGGTAGCCACTCGAGCGAGTGGCTTTGAGTGGCTGAGAAAAGAAACAAAAAAAAGTGACGTGACCCCCCTTGGCTTTGTTCACCGAAATGTCGGTAGGAGGCATTCGCTACGTTAGAGGTAGCACTTTTGGACAATTTTGTTTCTGAATGACGGGGCTCCTCAACCCAAAATCGTCGTAATGTCAATCTTGTTTTGCAATATCAATATTTTGTATACCTAGGCCATGGGTTTGGTCATCGGGTTGCACTTTCAGCTTACTCAAAATAAGTTTTTTGGTGAGGTATGCAGCTCGTCAAGTGAGGAGCCTCAGAAAAAATATGGTGCGCCTTTGCCGTAGCGTGTGTCGTCTACTGACACTATCAGTTCACTACCGAGTTTAGGCCACTTGCGCGAGTGGCTCTGGACCTCGCTATAACAACGGACCCAACCCTTCAAGAACTGTAAAAATATGTCAACATTATTTCCGAGTTGTTCGTCCCCAAAAAAGTCGTGTCCAATTCTGAAAGAAAAAGGGTGAAACATGTCTTGTCGTCGGCGCGGCGTAAACAACAACAACATCTCATGGCCCATGCAAATCGTGAATTCGAGAGAAGAACAAAAGGATGCCCCCTAACGTCTCCCCCCTAGCGTAGCCGTGTGGTGAAGACACTTGTGTTTCGTGACCACACGCCTGACGAAGTCCAAGGTTGAGGCGCACCATTATTTTTCTTGAGGCTCTTCACTTGAGGAGCGCTCTACACCTCACCCAAAACGTTTTTTGTGAGTAAACTGAACAAGAGCGACCCGATTATGAGCAAACCCATGGCCTAGTTTATACAAAAAATAATTTTTTGCCCCAAAACAAGGAACGACATCCCGACGATTTTGGGTGAAAGAAGCCCTGTCATAATTCAGAAATGGAAAAAACAAAATGCTACCTCTATCGCAGCACGCGTCTACTGGACGATAGCGAGCGTATCCTAATTTTCACGATCGGGTATGGACCACTCGCGACACATGCCACGACAGAGGTGCACCATTTTGTTTCTTCTTATCCTCACTTGAGGAGCTCTAACCCTCACCCAAAAACTGGTTTTGAGAAGATTGAAAGCGCAAGCCGATGAATAAACCCATGGCCTAGGTATACGAAAAAAAATAGATCGCAAAAACAAGAATGACACTCCGACGATTTTGGGTTAAGGAGCCCCGTCATTCAGAAACAAAAAAAAATGCCGAAAAGTGCGATACCTCTATCGTAGCACGCGTCACAAAAACACACGTGCTATATACGGTATGTAGAGCTATCACTTTTTGTCTGGAACGTTTTGTGAATGACGGGGCGCCTCAACCCAAAAACGTTCGTAAATGCGTTATTTTTCTTGCAAAAACGTTTCTTGGTGTACCTAGGCTATGGGATTGTCCATTGGGGTGGCATTTTATTTCCCCCCATAACAGTTTTTGAGAGAGGTGTGTAGACACATGCCGCGGTACAGGTGCAGTTTTTTTTTTTCTGAGGCTCCTCACTTGAGGAGCTTTCGTACCTCACCCTAAAACCTATTTTGTGTAAACTGAAAGCGCAACCGGATGACCAAACCCATGGCCTAGGTATAAAAAATATTCATGTTGCAAAACAAGAATGACATTCCGACGAGAACTTGGGTGAAGGATCCCCGTCATTCAGAAACAAAAGAAAAGCCGAAAAGTGCTACCTCTATCGTAGCGCGCGTCATATATAGAGCTTCTCAATTGAGGAGCCTCAGAAAAAAAAAGAGAGAGCACCTTTTCCAGTAGCATGAATGTGTCGCGAGAGGTCCAGTAGCTCAGTCTAACGCGGGTAGAAGTTCGTTTGGTTGCCGCAGCGCAGGAAACGAGGCCCATGCCGGTGATGCGTGTCGTGAGACCGAAGAGCACAACAAATCGAGACTGAAGCGAAGTAGGCTCGACACTCGCGCGAGTGGCTCCGACCAGCTGAAACAATAGGCCCTCAAAGCGACTTAACCCTCTTTTAGCACCCACTCGAAAACCGAAAAAAAATAATCAACTATTAATACGACCATGCCCAAAGAGCCCGGACTCTTTGGGCCCACCACAGCAGACAGTACATCACTTTTCAAAGCTTTGGCGTGGTAAACGGGGC
>JAYJMJ010259952.1:0-14938 GCA_036873875.1 Laminaria ephemera | reverse complement strand
TTCATTCTATCCATCTCCGTAGATAATATACAGTTACACATTTCAGACCTTGGTACGAGCAATCAATCAATCCAACACAGCAGTAGTAAAAGGTTGGCTTTGCGTCGCTTTGTGTTTTTCGCTGTTTCTGGTTTCGTATGTACAAGTTAGTATACTACTGATGGGAGTTGGTATGTGTGTGTGTGTGTGCATGTTGTACACTATTTCCCCTTTTTTTCCAAAGCTATAACTATTAGTAATATCCTTTCCGTTTTTCCGCTAAAAAAGAAAAATGAAAAATATATGCTACGATGGTGTGGTCAGTCCACTCCCACCGACATCCAGCACACGCACAGCAGAGGCATTGTTCGTGTTTACTGTCGTCGTCCACCCTGCAGAGAAACTAGCTCCTCGGACCACAACCTACTAACACGAAACCGAGAAAAAGCACCGCATGCCGACATGCCGACCGTACCCCTGGGAATTTCTTCGTCGGAGTCGTCTGAATCAGGCGACTACTCGCCTTATATAGGAACTATTAATAGTACCAATAGTCGACCACTGGCGTCCCCAGTGGCGCAGTTGGTAACCTCGTAAACATTCTGACGACGATAAGTTGCAGGTTCGAATCTCTCCGGAGTGAAACATCGCAATTTAGCGGTGGAAAGCGATACTTTATTCGTGAGTAAACAAATTTGACTTAAATGTCGACGAGGGAAAGGGACGGCTGATCCCCTCTCGCCATAAAAATTAAGGCAAGCATCACAGGAGGAAAGGTGGAGAGAAATCTGCTGTGTTTACTTTCTTCCTGTGTGACCCCGGCTGGTGCGTGAAAACTCTGACTGGTGCACATAATAAATGGGATGTAAAACACAACACACAACAAACCAAGTGTAGGGCGACTCGCGCTACATAGGTACGGTATCTGCTGTATGTATGAGGCGACTCGCCTTGTTTAAGCTCCTACTGTAGTCGTCGTGTCAAGCCATTTTAGGTCGCGTTATAGGCGCCCTCGCCTAATAAAGTACGCCTGTTATAAAGAAACCACCACTGAGAACATGCAAACAGGCAGTACAGCAAACAATACCGATTTTTTTTACAGCAAATAATGAGAAGAAAGAAAAGAAAGGAAAGAAAGAAAAGAAGGAAAAGAAAGAAAAGAAAGAAAGGAAAGAAAAGAAAGAAAAGAAAGAAAAGAAAGAGAAGAAAGAAAAGAAAGAACGTGACGAAAAAATAAAGAAAAGCAAAGAAAGCAAGGAAAGAGGAGTAAAGTAATACAGGAAGCGGGGGATGTACATTGCGAGGTACCGGTAATTACCTGGTAACTATCCGTGTTCAGTGTTCAACCTCGCGTGGAGGTAACTCGGGCTATAACAACCTATTGTTGTCCTCCTGGGGCCACTTAATACAATGCCTCCATTCTTCATGGAAATTCTTCGAGTTCTAATCTCTAATAATAGTTTACCACTAAGGCTGACTCTTATGGGAGACGAAATCAGAACACAGAAGAACTGGCATACATTTCGTTTTTTTGTATGACCCAATTTCGTATATCGAGTTTCGACTTTTCCAATCATTGTGTATACCGGGGTTTCGGTTGAGTTGGGAGGACGTTGGAGGGAGGGGTTACTACCGCAATAATATTTGAACTGACCGTTAACAATAAAATCACCGTTGTTAATTCGGCGGACACAGAGCACACGGCACCCCGCTACACAGCAGCCCCACCCGCCAAGCCCACGTGGGAAGGGCGGTGTTTCCTTCGACAAAGGATCCTCAAGCCTGGCAGTCTGCTGTGGAGCATCAAAGACCAGCCGCAGGCACTCACTGTAGTCCGTGCGCTCGTAAGAACAGCGGCGCGTGCGCGTGCGTGCGGTTGTGCTCGTGTCTGTTTTCATATTATTTTCCACTGTCGCTTGCGTCCTTGCATCGCTTTGCCTTGCAAGCAAGTAGCAGGAGGAGTTCTTAACAGGATTTTTTTTTTTTTACGTGGAAATATTTCTTCCTGATGAAAAAACGACGGTTTCAACCGACGAACATGCCATGCAATTCTATACAAGGAATTTTTGAGGCACTTCGAAATCGACCAAAAGCAAAAAGCTATGCCTATAAAGCCTTCACGAGAGCAGCTAAAAACGGCCGCAGGTGAGCTTCTACTGCGGCGTGACTGATGTACCACTGTTAGGAGGGCTTCCCTTGTTGCTCTGCTGTGTTTTTCCATGCTCTATAGACAGATTTGTCACATTTCCATGTATCATATCTTTCAACTCACCACACATCACCTACCTACCTACTACCACTACTACTACTACTTATACTACTATGCGTTGCGTGTGCTCCACCTACTAAGTTGGGTACCTGCCCCCCGACAAGGGAGTGCATCTCTTTTAAAGAGGTGTGGTAGGTAAGCCCCTACGAGGGGCGTCTCCCTACTCCCAACACTGCCCCGTGGACGAGTGCGGGTCCCGTCTGCATTACGGGGCGTGTCACACTTGTTTAGCTGTTGATTCGACGTACTCGAACATATCACGTACCTGGTACCAGATATTATGATAATTACTACTTGTATACCATACTCGTACCAGGTTCGTGTGTATCATATGCATGCATGTCAATGTGCAGTCACTTGAAAGTACCGTAGACCGCACACAAGATAACACACCCCATGCGATGATTTTCGGAAACGATTTTGTCCACAACAAGGGAGCCGCGCGGATCGAAAATGATGGCTTCGTCGAGATCTTTCCATACTTCGAAGTATGGACACATCGCTGGGCCGAAATGCTTCCGCGTGGTTGGGCAAATCAGCTTGGAAACTCTTCCGAGGGGGTGTATTATCTTGTGTCTGTTATGCGTTCAGACAGCAGTAGTAGTAGTAGTAGTAGTGTACCAACCAGTTATATGATACGTACCTGGTACAACAATAACAACGAGCCAGACAACTTCAACAACGAACCACACAACAACAGCAAGCAGCAGGTAAGACGCTCGACTAACCGTCGGTCACACTCGGGTACTGCCATATAACCAGATGTACGTATAAACAGCAGTGAGTGGCTGCTGCGACAGAGCTGGGAGAGCAGCAGCTCTTTTTGTGGTAGTTCTTGTGTGCTGGGAGGGCAGCCGCAGTCCGCCTGGTGTTTGTAACTTCCCTGGTTCGTATTATACGTACGACATACGAGTAGCATCAAGCACCAGGCAGTAACGTAAACAAGTCACACACCGGAAGCAGTATAAAGTACCTGGTACGATAGTCTATCATACTACTACTACTTATAGTATGTAATAATGAGTACCTACCTGATGTTTTTTTTTTATTGGGACCTCCACTGCTGTCTCAGATCGAGTTTTTCGTTCAAGCTCGCTCATATCGTAGTATTAATATTAATAGTACATCTACCTGGTGCGCGTGTTTTGGGGTCTGTACTGGTCTGTGTCCTCACGAGGAACATAGATAGCCCGGTGATTATCCTGAGTGCTCTATACAACAACAGTACGTATTGGTAAGTAGTAGTGCCAGGGCCAACATGACGATTTGAAAAAGATCTGCGTGTTCTTGCTCTCATTATTTGTCGCATGTGTTCTGATCGACGTGATGCCTCAACCAGGTCCCGCCTGCAAGAGAAGTTCGTCAACATGTGAGAAGTTCGACTCTGCAATGAGCCAATGACCCAACGATGATCAAGGCGTGGGAGCCGATGACGGTGTTTAGGGATGTGGCTACCGCGAACGTGATCTTCAGCGCCGATTCGCTTGCGGCAATCCTGGCATGCTTCGGTGTTGGCGTTGTCCTGCCTTGCAGGGGATACAGGCGGTTGAGGGAGGCCGAAACTTACGGCATCTATTTTTATAAAAAAATAAAAAATACACAACAGCTGTGAGATCTAGGATTTCGTCGAAACTCATTATGTGAGTGTGACGGACGCTGTTTGTTGCAATTGTATCGCTATTTGTTGTTTTCGGTTGTAGCGATAACCTTGGTTCCTGTGGTGGGATGAGGGTGGCGGGTGGGGTGAGCTGTGGATGGGATCATTGTGGCTGGTGGGTCTCCGGCGGCTCTTGCGGAGGGCTAACTCGATCTCTGCACCTTGCGGATGGGAAAGTAGCAAATGGGATGGGCCAACTTTAAGTGGAACCCAGTACCAAATGAGACCAGGAGCGGGTGGGAGAATAGCAAATGGGATGGGCCAACTTTGCGTGGAACCCAGTACCAAATGGGATGAGGAGCACCACCTATGTTCTCGACGATTGTATGGTTGTCCCGTCGTCTCTATTATTTTATTATTTTTTTGTCGAACCGTCACCCGTTGTTGTTGTCCCGTCGCCCGTCACTGTTGTGCCAGCAACATTGAGCAAAATAGTCTTCGGCCAACCAGTGGCAGTAAAGATAACCCCTTAAACATTCTCTCGATGAGACTGTTAGCCCTACTGCCGGCTACATGTAGTGTACCAGCTCCCTTTGATCCAGGTCTACCTGCTGATGAAGTTGGCTCTACCCATGCTTGGGCGTATCATAACAACTACGGACAAATGGGCGACTAATACGGCCGTTTGAATCATCCTGAGGTGACCTACCGGTAGATTTCATATTATACATGTTGCACTCGACGTAGCATGTGAGGTAGAACGACAACTAACGGAACAGCTGTTGATAATACGGTCCTGTCCTATCGGCCGCGTAGTTTCAACGTCCAGCAGTTACTCGGTATCATCATTTTGCGTGCGTATCTTACATCAACTAACAAGTGCTACCTGATATTTTTCTTGTTTACCTTGTGACCACGCATTCATGTATATCGTATATATATACCGTATACAGGCCGGTCGCCGCGGTGGTCTAGTGGCTAACCTCGAATACTACTACGGTAGGTTGGAGTCACGAGTTCGAATCCCCGAAAACCCGCAATGGTCTTTTGTCTGGATGGACGCCAACTGTCAGACCGCTAGCGTGGATAAGTACAATTTGACGCGAGTCGACGACAGCCTAGAGTGCTGAACTCTTCTCGCGATAAAAACGAAGGCGCCTATCGTAGTGGGGAGGGGGCAGAAGAGCCTGCTTAGTGACCCCGGATCTGAGCTACGAGTAGGAGGGAGGGATAAAGAAGGGCGACGATAATATCTAGGATGATGATGAAATATTTTTTTTTTAGCAGAACCGGTGTATATCGATCGGTGTATGGTTCGTGCTTATATTGTTACCTTCATCACAAAACTCACAGGAAACCCCTTCCACATACACCGTTTTCTTCGTTGTCGTTTGCAGCGTACGTCACAGATTTTGCCCCCCGCCCCGGACGGTCACAGACTTTCCAGAAATCGGCTAGATGGGGCGAAGTGATCGGCGATGAACCCAGGATTGAAGTAGCTGGGAGAGTCGCGTGCCCATGCCACCAGTGCCTCATGGAGCCTGGGGTGTACGACCTGTCGTTTAAGACGGCTCACAGCGAGAATGCGATTCGCAGGCTTGCCGCCGAGGTCATGGGGCTTGCTGCTTGAGACATGTGGTGATGTGAATGTGGATAGATTTGGAGATCATCATGGGTGATCCAGAGGAGCAGAGGGATCCCGCTGGAAGGATTCAAACCGCACATAAAATCGTGGTTGTGTGTCGTCCCCCGAAGTAGGCGACCGTGTCGGGGCTGCTAGCATTTTACCCTAAGGGGGAATGAAACAGGGAGCCACGTGGTTTATTTCGGCTGTCATTCCCGATGTTCGATGCACATCGCTGGCGGGCGTATTTTTTTGTGAAGTATTGTCGAGGCGCATCATGTGAAATACCGTACTACATGCACATACATTATAGGTATGTGCGCACATTGTTGTATATGGATAAGCCATGGTGTTGGTGTGATGCAGATGTCTTATTCGGGTTAAGTCTCGTTGGGTTTCTATGAAGTACATACTTATTTGCGTACCTTTTATATACGGATGATCTTCCTTTATTGGGTAGGTTTCGACGTCGTATCTCCTTTTTTTATGTTCATAAATACGAAAGATTCTCGCTCCGATGCCATACCTGTTAACACCTTTTTGCCGTGAAGCGGGAAGTTTCGCACCCTAACTTTTGTTCGGCCACCGGTTCGGCGGCCTTGCGTTACACATCAACTATATTATTGTACGTCGCTGTTAGTAACACGCATTATTTTTTTTGTCTCAGCCCAGCCGACCCGGCCCTGTTCATGACCGAGGGTGCCATGGGTTGAAATCTGGCCGCTCGTAGGAAGACGAATGATTGAGTGTGGTTGTTTTTCCTTTTTCGACCCCCCCCTCTCCGCAAATCCCTGGAGGTTTGACTGTAGGCTCGACTTTCGACGTTTTCGAGCACGTACGTATAAAGAACAAACCTGGGTGCAAGGCATCCCGTGCTTGTGGACTCCCGTATCGTCGTGAACTGCAGCACCTATGTATACTACCGCGCTGGGTGCAAGGCATCCCGTCCTTGTGGACTCCCGTATCGTCGTGAACTGCAGCACGTATGTATACTACCGCCGCTGTATAACTCTCTACTACTACTACTACTAATGCTGTAGAATTAACGAAGGAAATGAAACACCGACAACACACAAGGTCAAAGCGCGTACGTGCATCGCAACCATCCGTCAATTTAACGAAGACGCTTTCAGCGTGTTGAGAACCGCCTGCGGGATTCGCTTTCCCTTTATTGTTGAGAGAGCGGCACCAAGCCGTGACGGCGCGTGCTGGTTTCCCACTCCGTGTCCTTCACGTATGTTTTGGTCGCGCGCCCACGTCCCGGCCCCGCAGCTACTTCTTCCACAAGGTACGCGGCGTTAAACACCTCCTTCCCATATGTATCGAAGTCGACGGTTTCCGCTCTCTTCAAAACCGCCTTGATTGGCGTGTACCAGTGGATAAGCACGTCTCGTTCACCTCCAGCCCCCTGTCGCTCCCCCTCTACCTTCCCGACGAGTAACGGCGAGCCAGGCGCGACAAAAAATGCGAAATTCCCCACCGCAACGAGCTGCAACAAATTACCTTTCCCCGTTCGCTCGTTTGTTGGCGGCTTCTTCTTCGGCGCACGTCCTTGTTGCCCACTTATCTGATCGCTCTCGTCTTCTTCGTCGGAGCTCTGGTGTTCGGACTCCATGGTTCCGGTGCCGTCGACTCCGTCATCGGAGTCGTCATCGCCGCAGAGTTCGCCAGAAGTACCGTGGAATTTGTCGCCGGGCAGCCAATCGGTGTCCAGATCGAAGTTGCGGGATCCCGTGCTCTCGAGCAGGGACATGCTTTGCGCCTGCTCTTGTTTGACTTGGAGGTGATGTGCCTCGTCTGTTTGTGCGAAGACCGAAAAGAGAAAATTCATCATCACAGAAGCAACGAGCAAACTTCTGTACGGAGTATTGTTTGTACTTCTACAACTACTACTACTATACTACTGCTTTAACTATTAATACCTACTGCTGCAAAGCACCGGTATAGTTTTTTTTTATTTTCTTTTTTTTTCATCCCATCTATTCATGTTATCTTTGCACTCTTTATTTCTCCTTCTCCCTCTCTAATCGTGACTCAGATCCGGCGTCATTAAGCAGGCTCTTCTCCCCCCCCCCCACCATCGTACGCGCCTCCGTTTTTATCGCGAGAAGAATCCTGCACTTTTTTCCCTCGTCGACTCGCGTCGAATTGTGCTTACCCACGCTATAAAGCGCTCTCGGCAGTTCGTTGGTGTCTCCAGAAATAAGAATCCCCATACTGAGATTCAAACCCCTGACTCCCACGTTACTAGCATTCGAGGTTAACCACTAGACTATCGGGGCGACCGACCGTTGATACTGATATTTAATATCAGGCAAACGCTATTCTTATTGTCATTTTACTTCGTGGGCGTGCAAGATTCCTGTAGCTGTACTGCACCTCAAACAAGGTGTAAACACACGAAACGTATTTTACAACAACTCACAGGGCGCCACGTACTGTGTGGTAGTGTTACACTCTATACTAATAGAATGCCTCCTGTCGCTGTCCCCTTCCCTACCGCCAAGTATACAACATCTAGCTCTGAAGGCAATAATGCAGCACACGGTCGGATAGCGAACACGCAGCATAATTTTACCGTATAATAAAAGCAAGGGAGGCTTCGACGCTGTTTGTCGTGGTGGGCTAGCGACTGCCCTTGGCTGCGTGCATGTCCATAACCATGATACGTAACATAAGCGGAGACCGTAAACCGTAAACCGTGAACGGGGTGTGCGGCATTAATCAAAGGCTAAGTATGTGTCAGTTGAAACATGTTGTAGAAAATACCCATATCTATATATATATTCAGTTCATAGTACAAACAAATGAAAACATTCGAACGCACGTTATTCATCTTCTGGATGAGACTCACCGCCAGGATACGACGCGGCCAGGCGGGAGTGGGAAGCCTCTTGGCGCAGAGTGATATGATGAATGGTCTGCTCGTCGACGTCCTTGACGCTGGGGTGCCTTCCAAGCGCACCATGCCAGCATAAAACAGGCGGCGAGGCTTGAATCCCTCCCCCGTGCCCACCTCCTGCCCGTTGTCACTAAACCCAAGCCGGTGGGCCTCGTGCATGAACGTCTTCACCGATACCACCACTGCTGGCCCTTCCATCTCAATGCGGAACGCCCTGTAGTGGGTGATGTGGGGAATCTTCCGCGCGACGTCGCGGACAATCCCCTTGAAGTTTCCTAGGTTCATCAAAGTCTCACAGTGTACTGGCAGGCGCTCGTAGGCGGCATTTAGCAGTCCGGCCAGCTGACTCCGGGCGAAGATGTTGCACCCTTGAGCTGCTCTGGCAAAACTGTTTAGAGCGACAGCACCGCAAATTCAATAAAAGAAAGATCGTTTAAAAGAAGTAGGTGAAACAGTGACTACTCAACACGCAATACTTACATTAACCTTGACTCGATAATAAAATTCACCGCAACAAATATATGTCAATATCGCAGAGCAATGATAGTAGAAGAGGCGGCTCCCCCGAGTCATCGGGTTTCTAGAGTAGGAACGATTCACAAGCAAAATATAACGCGCATTTCATCATAAATGTAACTAACTACTGTAACAGGCGACGGTGCCCCGTTCCTTCGACCCGCGAAGGAACTTGACAAGGGGTTAAGGATAATCCAATGGCGGTAACAAACACAATCAGTCGTAGTTTCCTCGCGGGTTAGTTGTGAAGGCAGGAGTTACTCAATAAGTGTTGTAATTGCCCATCGCACTCACCACGAGAAAGCCTGGTCAATCTTGATGTGAGTGTGACCGACTTGAATAAATAAGACCGTGACACTCTCCATCACCACCCTCGCCACCATCGCCCCCAAGAAAGCCATGAGGAAGTTGTTCTTGTTCTCTGCGACAGTGTTATCGACCTGGACGAAGACGTCGCCCAAGGTCTCGCCGAATTACTGAACGAGCGCCATCAATTGCATGTAGATCGTGGTGCACACGACGTTGCTCCCTGGTTCGACGGATAAGTCATACATACGAAAGAAAATGTGACGAGTAGAAAATCTATGTTTGATCTCACTTTGGCGTGTACTCTGCCGGCGTATAAAATCGAAGCAGAAATTATGCACCCATCGTAAATTATTATGATGTTGTTTATTTTGTATCTCGTTGAATGAAAGTGTGTGAAAGTTTAGGAGTAAATTTTGATCCAGTCACTCACGCGGAGTGCTATGCACGAAATATCGGCAAATGATTTGCTGCCGACAGGTGATACTCGGGTTCAAATCGCCCGACAACAAACATCAAACACCTAGATGATACACCGGTCTACCACAATATGACATATTGTAACTTAGGTATCGCCAGGAATATATGAGACGGGTGTGTGGCTCAGATGGTAACCCACATCCAACCATGGCGTGGGTATGTGGCCTGGACGACGCAGATAGGGGCTAACGGTATCAGCAACATGAGCATGCATGTGCTATACTGAGAAGGAAACATGTAGAAAGGGCAGCAGGTTGGGTAAGATTGACGCCAATCCGGGCAAGAGTTATGATATGCTTTGTGCGTGGTATATGCTTCGTTCGTGGGTGTCCTTCTTTGATTTCCGTCCGTTGTCTTACAAATTCTGCAAATATTTTATAGGTGAGTGATTGACGTTGTAGCTCATCATACTGAGCATTTGTTGTCAATGAGTAGTTGTGAACTGCATATGCAGCTCGTATAATACCATGGACCTTGAACCACAACAACAACAAAAATAGTATCATAATAAGTTTGGCTATGGCATGCATCATGAGTGTACGTGTGTATCCGCTCCTCAATGTCCCAATCTCCCCACGGGTACTTTTCCCCGAACCTACCTGTACCGAGAATCTGCGGGGTGAAGTAGACGTTCATGGATTGACCTTCGACGAGAACCGCGTACATCTTCTGGCGCTCGGGCCAGCCCCTGGCAGACAGACACGGGGCGTTAATTTGTATTTCTTCCCTGCACAACTCGGATGAAGGCGACATATTTTATACGGCACAGTTTCGTACACACAGCTATCACACGACGAAAACAAACACACCAGTTAGCACAACAAGCCTCCCGCTTCTTGTCTGTAGACGCACGTGTGTTGCCGAAATCCGTCACGTGCAGCTCTCGCAATCAGTCCGCCGACAGTCAGTCAGTACACAACAGACGCAGACAAACATACCACTTCAAGACTGAAATCCTGTACGCAGCCCAAAATGAAGAGGCTTCCATATTTGCCACATACAGGTAAAAATATAACAAAATTCGGCCTCATAAAAAACTGCAGCAGCAATAACGATACACCGGCATGTAAGTGTTTAAGGATGATAAATACAACAACACTCCTCACTTGTCGCCTCCGTGCGTGGGGGGATACAGCATGGGCAGGGCAAAAGCCGTACGATTCGCCGCATCACAGCTCAGAGTGCATTCCTTCTCACTAAGGAACCACTTGCCTTTGGCTTTTCAGATTCCTCGGCCCACTGTTACCTCCGATCATGTGCTTTCCGCAAGCCCGTCGTTTCGTTTCGTGACTTACCCGCGATGTGCCATGAATTTTCCGTTCGCATTTATCCGCCTCTGCAGGTGACGTTTTTGCTTTGGACTCGTCTTCCCACCTAAACAGGCTGACGTCCGCTTGTGCCGGTGCTCCCCTGTGCGTCGGGGAATAACTGTGCAAGGGGGTGGGCTTGGACGGTCCATCTTGCAGAGCGTGATCGCGATGGTACTGGAAGAGGGGTCGCGTGAGAGGGGGTTCTCGCGGTGTAGCTAGGAGTCGCTGCGGGAGGCACAGGGTGGTGTTTTCGTCATGAATGACGAAGCTAAATCCCGCCTCAGTTCACTCCGGTATAATCGGAAGTTGTGTGATATGGAGAGTCAGGGTTACAGGAACGATGCACAAAGCCTTTTGAACAGAGGGGGAAGCTTGAAGAGGCGGTTAAACAGAAGAGCAAGCGGTTTTTGAAGAGATTTTGTTTTCAGGAGAGCCTGAATTACCTGTCGAAGCTACCTACTGATTTTACCTTTCGTTATGATGCATATTTAATGCAAAGTTCAAATATTAACAACATGGCAAAGGGGGGGGGTGGGGAGGCGTGCTCATTTGTTACGGCGGGGGGTCGATTCCTGCCGTGGGGATGGAGCCGGAACGCGCGCTGGATTTGTAAGCTTCGAACATTAAGGATAAACCAGCGTGTAACATGTGAAGGGTGAAGCAGCGGCAATCCGTTGAGTGGGTCGATGTTAATCCGGGAGTAGATGCCGAATGGAAGTACGAATAGGTTTCCTTCTCTTGCTTCCTTCGCTTTTCTCCATATTTCCTCTTTCGGTGGCTGGTTGTCAGTGATCGGCGGCAAACCCTATCCTGCCCTCACTTGCGCATGGCAAACACTATAATAGCAGACACCAAGAGGACTGCTGTGCTACATTCCCAACCCGCGTGCATTCAACGATACATATACTGCGCAATGCCGCATGGCGAGCAATATATCACAAGAGTATAAACAAAGGGGGCTGCTGAGCTGCGGTTATTTAGCGCTACATAGCTTGGTCATGAGTTCATCGACGTCCAAGATTATGATGTACATTATCGGAAGAAACAAAACTAGGGCTGCTGTGCCTCAGACATTTACCGGTGCATTTCGAAACCGCGCGCTTCCATGCATGCAGGGCTGTATCTTCCCTACATCAAGATCATCTAAAAGTTTAAAACACCGTGCTCGCCATGCCTGGAAACTATACGAAACAGACACAAATGGAAAAATAATACATGAATACTAACACGGGCGTATATTACACCTGATTTATTGTGCACAACGGACACAATCACGTTCAAAAACCACCGATCATGCCTGAAAAGTGTACTATATAATAGCGTCAGATATTTTAACAGATAAGTACAGGTACCAATATAGTATAAACGCAACACAGAAACAACTAAATTACATTTATTGTATATTAATTATACTACGTGTAGTATGTAAAACGGAAACAAATAAGGCCTATTTATTCATATTTATTATACCAGGTATAGAATACAACACGGAAACAAGTGGATAAATAAACAGTGTTTATTATACCAGGTTTACTATGCAAACAGACACGATCACGTAAAAATTGACCACAAAAAAAAGGGAAAAACAAACTTGGTAAGCCTTGAAAGGCCTGGGGAGATCATGATTTCCGAGCCCATTTTACGAGCTCGGGGGATTTTTCCCGTGATCTGTTACTCGGGGGATCCACACTAACGCCTAGTAGTCGTATCTGTTTGGAGACAAATTTTGGATGTTTTTGGGAGCACTCAATCAGGGAATTATTCCAGAGGTGCCCCTCTCCGACCAGTCCCTCAACTTTTGTAACGGTGTGTCATGGGACCGAACCGCAGTGTGGTTGTTCTATTTGCAGAATCACACGGTGCGGGGCGATGCGGTGCGGATTTTAATGTTTGAGAATCGCGTGATGCGATGCGGTGCGGTTCGGTGCGGTGTGGCGCGGGGCGATGCGGATCCATAATGCAGCTACGGGCCGGCGCGGTTCGGTGCGACCGTGCTGCACCTCTCTGCAACTCAAAGCCACCGCACGGCCTCATCGTAAGAACAAAACGCACCATGAAAAGCCCTGACATACACAAGCAAGCGTACAGCAAATAGAAGTAGAAGTCAGATGTGTGCACAGCAGATATCCACCATCCTTGCATCGTACCAGTACAGTATGTACTTTAGCGTGCCTTCAGACTTGTCAGCTACCGACCAAGTCTCCTACCACTCCCCCCTCCCAGCTTGACGCTCTTGGTAGATCTTCAACCGAGAGGCTGTGGAGGCAGACCCGAAATTCCAGGCGTTAGACAGGAGTTTAGGCGTCATCAAAGGAGTCGGGATGACTCCCGATCTTGCCCGAGTAACGAACACACTCCGTTGCAAGCGTGGCGCCAGAATCTGGGCTATATTGGTACACACGGCAGGAAGCTGTACTAGAAACAAACTCCTTGGGAATCTACGTCATGTCGGAGGTGCCCAAATCGTAGTGTCGTTTGTGTGGCCGACCGTTTTCTTCCAACTTGCTGTTGCTGCTGCTGCTGGTGCTGCTACTTGTTGTTTCTTTTATGTACGGCGCATACGTTTGTTTTCGCGTACCGCTACTACTGTTGCTTGCCGCTGTTAGCTTGGTGTTCCGCTGTACACCAGTATCGTACGTGACGCCTACACTGTAGTAGGAACACCCGGTGATAATAGTTTTGACTTGGAAAAAGCATCACCGGGGACGGCGTGGTTCTGGGGAGTGGTATTGAGCGGTACCCCGGTGATTAAAAGATAGGTACGGGAGCCCTGAATTTCAAGGGGGTGTGATAGCAGTTTTGCGAGGAATTACCGGTAGCAGCGTGCCAAACTTCACGGGCAACTTTCACGGGGTTGATATGGTGGGGGTCTTGAAACGAAGATGTCATCGGTGCTTGAGGCGCGACAGCAGTTGGTCTCGGGGCCGCAGACACGTTTGGTCCACTGCGATGGGCCTCGCTTGGGGAGATACTCTATACCTCCTGCGTCTTGGTAGCCTGCTGTTGCTTGGTGCGCTTGCATTGATTTGTATTCGTTTCAGTGTCGATTGCACCTCATTCAGCCCGCTGCGTGCTGCTGTTGTCTCGCCGCCTGCTCTCCCTTTCCCTGCCCGCTGCTGCTGCTGCTGTGTTTTGCTGTTTGCTGCTGCTGCTTCCTGCCGTGTGTACTGCTGTACCCTGTGTTCCTTTTTTCGCAGGGCGGACCTTGAAGATGGAGACGCCGCCACTACAGCAGTAATTCGAGTGTACCGCAGCAGTAGCATTGCTGTACATTTGCACATATATTGCACTACATACCTGGTGCAAGATATGCGTCGTTTGGGTCTCGACCGCTGGCTAGCGTGTCTAGTGTTATCTCCTGTTGTTCACATGTGCACTGGTGGACGGCAGTATTGACGGTGCATCTTGCACAACGGTTAGATAAAGAACGACACAACCCTGCGTCGTTTTGGTGCCGCTCCAGCTGTAGCCCTTTGGTTTCCTCGCCCTTACGGATCGCGCACCCTCTCGACTGGGAGTTGGATGTTGGATTTTGCCTGATGGCTCTGCCCAGGAACATCAAGCGTCAGAACTTTGTATGTTGTATTTTTGCCTAAAAAAAGTGAAGAAGTACGCATGGCTGCGAATACCGAATACCAGATGTTGCCGTTGAATCACACCCAGAAACAGGGCGGTTCTTTGACGGCTACATCTAGGAGGACATTTTCCTGCACTATTCCTTTGCCATACGCAAGCGGGGTGTGCTCTGTCTCTCGGATAGGGTAAGGACTTTCTCGACGATATATATGTGTTTCGACATGTCGCCAACGACGACTGTATGTTGAACTGTCGTTTGCTGTATGTTAATCCATTGTTCCATAACTGCTGGAGAGCTCTAATTTTTTAATAAAAATTACGCGACAAGTACCGGTACTGCTGCACTTACACTTGAGTGTTGGTACACGCACAGACCTTA
>JAYJMJ010259944.1:0-14940 GCA_036873875.1 Laminaria ephemera | reverse complement strand
GGTCAAAAACTTTGTTCTAAACTCCTGCAACTGCGGCAGTTCCCAGAACTCATCAGGCCCCAAATTCTGAGTGTCAGATGGACAACGCGAAAAATGGGTGCTATTTGCATTTCTTAGTTTTAAGAATAATGTCTTGCAATACTCCGGTCGTAAACACTTAAGCACTACGTTAGCTGTGCATATTTTTGCTTCTGCTTCCATACTTCCATTTGGAAACCTGCTAGTAGGTTCAAATACAGCCGGATCAATATGTTTTAACACCTGTCTCCAATAGTCGTAGAGCAACGGTATTTTTCCAAATGGTGATTCTCCTCTTCCAGATAGCATCAACGAAATACTAAGGCTCATGCTGTAAGCCATACTTTCCGCCCCGTCTGGATATTCCATTTTTGAATTTAAAAATGTATATTTACTCGGTTCAAATGTTTCTCCGAAAAGAAATTTGAAGTACCTTAAGTCTTCATCGTGGCTCCATCCATAATTAGGAGCGTAGGTACCTCCACTGCCAAAGCTGGCATGAGAGGAAATATAGGTTCCCAGATGATTTTCGCTCCATGGACGTAAATTCATGTTTTGCTTTATAAGATCAAAATGGTTACTCCAGACAGATTCACTTTGCTCTGGCTGAATGTATAGCCACAGCTGCCAGCCTATATTTCTAACTACACGTTTATCTAACCCAGTGCTGCCATTTACAAAAACGTCCTCAGCAACCTTCAATGTTCTAGCAGACGCACCATAAACAGATTTTAACTGCTCACGGATATGCTCTTCGAAAAGCACATCTCTATTTTTTTCTCGTTCAACGCTTATAATGGTCATTGTGTGCCTTCCTCTAATATCTGCAGTAAATCCGTATCAAGTGCGCCTGCATTTTTTAGTCGCTCTTTTAACTCAGTCAGAACGGTGAAGTCTCTAATTTTACCGGCAAAAATATTTCGATCGGGGTCTGTGGTCGAGTTAGGAATTTCGTACGTAAATACTTTTCGTTCCTTACCAATTTTTGGGGTTTTTCCAGATGGCAAATCACTTAATCGCTGTCTAATCCCCCCCAGTCTAGTAACGAACCCCACTTGCACGCTTTTTTCTGCTTCACGTCTGCCTAATGCCTTGACATCGAATTGATGGAAAATCCAATCAAAATCTTCTACTTCTACGGGGCTGAGTATATTTTCTTCTTTATCAACACCATTTTTAGTCCTCCTCGCATCGATTGTATGAGCGGCTCTATCTAGAGAAAACTGTTTATTATAAGTGAAGCTTCTATAGGTGACATTCCCGTACTTTGTACCAGCAAATCCCTTTGTCTTCCCTACACCCCAAGTCCTGAATCCATCAGTCGTTGGAATATACGCGTCGTTTAAATTTCTACGTTTCAATGACTTGAGTTCAACCCAATGCTCTGAATCGCTGCCTGTCTTCAAAACGATGTCTACATATCGAAGGAAACCAGCGCAATTGGATTTTGAGCCGGTCTGAAAACCACTAGCTTCGAGCTCAGCCTTATTACAAATTCGGGTCCACGCGCTACGCTCTATGTTCGCTAACTCCTGAGTACCCGTGTAATACGCGATCATGGCTAAATGAAACATAGCGCCATGGGCACTACCGTTAAGAATCTGTGGGATGCTACCCGCTTGGCTTGTAAGACTCGACAGATTAGTTGATTCATCAAAAATTGGACTCTCCTCCGTAAGACGGCCAGGTAAGAATATATCGACCATTGCCTTGGTATAGAGCGTTCTAATTTTTTCCGACAGCCCTAGATTCGTATTTGCCTTGTCCAGTTTTCCTAAGTAGCCATCATCAGCTAATTCAGTCTCAAGGTACGCCATAATACCAAGAAAGAGTGCAGGTGGAATACGGGAACCAGTTTCCCCCTTCAAAAAACCTTTGAACCTACCGCTGGCGTATCTAGCCAGTGCTGTGGCGGTTATCATCATTGATTTACCATTACTGGCGACTCGAAGTGATGTCACAGTGCCAGTTTTCATACCTTCTGCTATGTCTTTTATTCCTTTGGTAAAGGTTTTCGGGTCAAAATTATTACCAAAAGCGCTTACAACTTCGTTTATTTTTGCTCCGAATAGCCCGCCCTTGATTCGTTTGGGACCGCCCGCAGCATGTGCTGTGGGGATAATCCAATCAATAAACCCTGATGATGCTGTGTCATCTGATGAAGAGGAAGTGTCAAGCGGTGGCGGTCCGCCTTCGCCCTCCCAACCGTCCTCAGGCAAATTCATGAAATCAATCCAACCCCACAGGTCATCTGTGCCATCAATCCCATCAATCATTACCTTGATAGCTTCCGGGTGTTCAAGCATTTCATATGTAATTATCATAAAGGGTAATAGCGACACTATTTTATCGGCAGATCGACTCTTGTACAATTTTTCGAAGGCATCACCAAACACTCCAGCCAAAGCACGAATCGCCGGTTTATCCCCATACTTTTTTACAAACGACTTCATTGGCTTCACCACTACCTGAAGCGGCCTCAACACAGGGAAGTAGGTTACAAGACTTAACATATTAATTAGCAATGCCGATGGCTCGAATTTACTAGGGTCTGAAATCAAGTAACCCAATTGCTGATAAATAATCTTAATTTCATTGATCGGAAGCGCCAGACTTGCAATGGCAGTTAATCCATCAACAAAACTATCTAGGCTAAACCACCCTGCATGTGCTGGCGTAATCAAAAAATTGCCAATAGCAGCCACTGCTCTAGCCTTACCAAAGCCTCCATTTATACCATTATCAAGCGAGGCCACATCAATTGGAGGCACATCCCCCGGATTTTCAAACGCATAGAGCGTTGTAGCATAAACACTGGCAAGACCCGTGTAGCTATCGGTACTCAACAGGTTAACGTAAGCCGCCGTGCCTGAGTCACTGATGACCATGATCGAACGCTGCGCTAGAAAACTATCGGTATCTGCATTCAGCTTTCCCGTGCTGCGAAGCACCAAGTTTTGCACGGGGTACTCCGTATCGTGACTAAGCGTTATTGTGGTAATGCCTTCGTCAAACTCTAGCAATGGATCGGCAGAGGGGTTGTACAGCTCGAAGTTGTCCAGTTGCGCTCTCAGCCCCTTACCGATATTAATCTTAAGCTCTGGCCATAGATCCGTATTAGGATCTTTGCCTGGAAAGTCAATACCCGACACATCCACGCTAGCTTGTAGATGGTCGTCAGCGTATAAGGATAGATGGCCATCGATCAGTACCGCACTGATAGACAGCCAACTGTTGCTCAATGGTAGCGTTCCAAGAGTCTGAGTTACACTATCAACGAGCACGTCCAACCTAAGAGTTTCGTCCCCTTGGAGTGTCAGGCTCACCAAATTTTGTCCGTCACTATTTTCTATCGCGAATACTTCTCCACCGCCTACTTCGTCATCAATTAGATCAAAATGTTTAGCAACATCAATCGTAAACGCAAACTGTTGTCCATTAAACAATTCGCTACTCATATTTCTTTCTAGATAGCTTTTGCGATCAAATCGCAAACTACCACCGGGCTTTCCAAGGAAGTAATTTCTGAACTCAGGTGTGTAATAGGCATCGTTTTCAATATGTGATTGAACAACGCTAGCAGGGTAGCGACCTACAGCATCAGTACCAACTTCACTATTGTCGTAGGTGCCTTGGTCATTCATATGCCATGCAACAATTGGCATTACGTTTGGTCGTGCTGGTGTTCCGATAGACAACGTTCTGGTTTCATCAACTGGCACATTTACGTTGACATCTAGTGCTGTTTCATAGGGAAGACTCAGTATTTCCCCGTCATAGCGCTCGTAGTCTATTGTTCCTGATGAGCTTTTATCCCCGACCAACACTCGATCTTGAACTTCAACGGTACTGTCACTGACAGTGTGCAACACAGGGATAGCTACTGTAATTCCCTCGGCATAACCGATTCCTAGACGCACCTCACCGTCATCACGAGCCACCTGTCCACCGGTTAACATCACGGTAGCCAATCCAGCAGAATCAGTTTGAGCACTCTCCTGGCTGAACAACAGACCAGTACTATATGTTTGCAAAGGAAGGCCAGCTGGTGCGGGTCTACCAGCATGATCTGTCACCTGTACAATTAGGTCACCCGTCTGCCCTGGTGCAAGTCGCGGTGGCTGTTCAACAATTGCGAACGACCAAGGGTGTATGGTAAACGGGTGAGTTTGCTCGATATCGTCAGTTCTAACAGTTAACTCATAATCGCCAGCGTACATACCGCCCCGTATTATGCCAGTGACTTCTCCGTTAATGGTACCTGCATCAAATTCATCGTCACTTTCGTTGTCTGTCTCATTAAGCAAAGCAGCACCGGTGACGGATAGCTCAACCGATGTACCGTCGGCGACAAGGTTATTGTGATCATCATGAAGCGTGACGGTGATAGCGATCTGCCCCCCCTTAAGTACCGATGCGGTGCCAAGGAGATTCACATTCATTTCAGTCGCTTTTCCAGGGATAGTAATGAAATCCCCTATACTACTCGCCACGTTACTATCGCTTGCTAGTTGAAGCGACAATCGACTTTTTGCACCTGCCGTTGTAGATACGGTGAACGTATTAAACGCAACTCCGTTTTCCTGCAGTAAATTATGTCTTTCATCAAAAAATCCAGAACCTGTATTTTTCCAAGATAACAAAACCGGTTTCTTTTTTTCTTCGCTTCTATTTTCGTAGCCTAATAGCTCAGCCTGTAAGGGAATTTCTGGCTCGTCAGCACTCACATAGATTGAAGTAATCTCGGTGGTATCTAGAGCAGCGAACTGCGTATCCAGAAAAAAATACTCAAAAGCCCATTCCCATAATACATTGCCGCTATCCTGACTATTTAGTAAATTCAGGGACAAAAAGTCCTCTGCTTGTATTTCTCCAAGATGACCAAATGAAGTAAATGTGTAGCTTTCCCCGGATCCACTACCAACTTGCTGCTGGTATTCTTCAAGTGAATATATCAAATCGCTATCAGCACCAAAATAGGCTAACGAGTTGTAGTCGCTTTCGATTAAGCTTTGCTGAATCGTCAACTCACTGTCGTTACTAGCAAGAATTGGAGTTTCAATATTACGGATATCGATAGGCTCTTCGCCGTCGACACCAGGAGTACGGGTTATTTTACCAACATCCAACTCATAAACCGAATACATCATCTCAGGCCGATAGACCCATTGATAAACACTACTATCTTGTTTTAGTTCCTCGTCCTCTAATTCCAGCTGCGCCGCCTTCAACTCCCGACTCACATCCTCATCATAAACCGCTACCCTAACAGGCACAGGCTTAGCCGGACGATACTGAAGTTCATCCGTACCCGTCGTTCCAAAATTAATATTTTCGTCTTTGTTCGCCCCCACCACATGAAAATACTGATGGGACGCTCCAACCCCTGCCGTACCATTACTGAGATTCAACACCTCAATATGTTTACCGGGTTTTATCTCAAAATGCTCTACCGTTGAATCAAGCGCATTCTCACTGACCAACGATCCTAATCGACCGGTTATACCTGGCAACGAAGACGGTAGGTGGGTACCGTCATAGTCCAGCCATTCGGTATGAATACTGAGATACTGATCACCATGCAGTGCCGCCCCTTCAAACCCTACGCCGTACTGTCTGTCCTCGCCCTGCGTTAGTCCATACTCTACTTCGTATTTACGCGTCACCTCGACTTTCAAGTTTGGTGGATACAAGACTATTTTCGGTACACTTATACCTAAAAAAGCATCGTTGGCTGATAAATCGTCACTTCTGGCAAGACTGGTGCGCACGGAACCTACGTAGCCCGTAGCGCGATTAATCGCGACAACCCGTATTGGTTCTCCTGCACGAAGCGAATCAACGTCACCGCGAAACGCTTGTTCTATATCCATATCAGCTTGCCAGTCTTCGTACAGACCTTTGGCCCGACCAAAATACTCCGCTGATTGAGCCGCATCGCGACCCGGGATGGTTAGCTCAAAATAGCCACCATCAATCTCGGTTGATACGCCATTGGTTCCGGTTCCCCTGCCTTTGGTGAACGGGGTTTTCTCGATCACTAGCTCACCGGTACTTTCCCTAAAGACATACAGATCGGTATTGGCCAGATCGTCTAAACTGATCGCTTTTAGTAACCCTAGGTGATCAAAATTTTGATCTTGTTTGGTATAACGCACCAGATCAGGTTCGATCAGTTCGTCATCTTCGTCAATCGGTAATCCGCTTTCTGGCTGATCATCCCCTAAGTTGAACCACACCCCGTAGGCGGATGAGGATTGATCGTCGGCATTTTCATCGAGAAGGGCGACGTAGTCTTCTTCACCGTCGTAGTTGAAATCTGGTGACACCGGGTCTGCTTGAGATTCTGGTAACTTATAAAGATCACTGTGATCAGAGTCAAAGGCGTATGTGGTGTTGTCGCCCACCGGGATCACATCAAAGCAATCTTCATCGCCGTATTGATCAGCGTATTCATCCTCACAGACTTCTTGTTCGCTATACCCGGCACCATACTGTCCATTGCTGAGTTCGAATCGACCACTTAACAACGTGACATCTATCTGAAAGTGGGCCTGTGGTGGCTGGTCATTCAACAGCGCATAGATTGACAATGAGTCAATATATGCCGAGAGACCACCGAGGGTGAAGGATGGGGGATAAAACGGTGCGCCTGCGCAAAAATAATTACTGTAACTGGAAAAAAAATACTGATTAATACTACTTTCACGTTGCGGGTTATAGGTTCGGTAAGGAATAGCCGCCGTCACTGGCACTAGAAAATCCACCGTCATACCCGGACAAAGGGGCATCATATTTAACGCCTGATACCGACCGTCTTCTGAAATGGCAAAATTCGCCGTGGGATTCAAGCCGGTAGACACTGAGCCATATGTCACTGGTGAGACCAACTCTTTACCCGGCTCGTAGGAGATTGAGCGTTCACCTGGCGCCTCGCTGTCGGGAGTAACGTAGGCCACCCGAAAACCAATGTTGTCGTTGCTGGAGTGGAGTATCTTTCCTTCATCGCTCAGTATGAGACTTTTGGCTGTAAGCGATGATCCATCGCGAAGCTCGTTAAGGTCGTAGCGGGACTGAAAAACGATTAGGCCGTCTTGTGCATTAAGCTGCACGGTTTCATCAAGCGCTTCGGGTTTATACACTAACAGTGAACGACTCTCACTGTAGCGCTTCCCTTTAAGTGCTTCGAACCCCGCTGGATAATTAAACAGGGTAAACAGATCGTCGAACTGATCTTTCGTTACTACCATCAATGTCGAAAATTGGTCAGCAGGCACTAAACTTCGAAAATTACTATACCCCTGCGCAGCAGCACGATAGTCATCACCATTACCGATCCACAGCGTTCTGTCACTGGCATCAAGCGCGGGGTCGTCTAGCCATACTGATACTTCGCCTGTTTCAGCGTCGAACTCGACATACCTTGGCTGGTTTGTCCCATTGACCTCGTCGAACACTAACCCTTGCTTATACACAACCCCGGTGATTGTGGTGGGGCCGCCACCGTGGGGGTTGGCATGCAACGCCCCCATACCTGAGATAGCCATAAGGCAGGCTAGATAGGCGGTTTTCTTGATCAACTGTTTGACATTCATTATTCCACTACTCACGTCGGCCGAAAGCCTACCACTGCGTTTTAATTCCGAATTACCATCTAAGCTTTTTGTGAAGCGCCCATTCATTCGACTGCCTCCAACAAGCGACTGTGCAAATGCTGCAGCGTCGGAAGCTCACCTTGCTCCCACTCCCACAGCGCTGAATACACGCTATAGGGCACGATCGCGTAGCCGATGTAGTCAAGCCGCGTTAGCGCGACAGCACCAATGGAATGGATCTGCCGATCAACAATCTTGCCCGTGCCCACCGGGATTAATTGTTTGGACTGATTGTCGTACCCCACTAAAACCACCCGTGTTTCATCGGGCGGCACGTGGTCGTAACTACCACGGTAAGCCGGTATGTTGATCTTGAGCGCCACATCGCCAGTCACCCTGATACCGGTGGGTTGCAGATGCCAGGCAAACTGCGGCACTGCACCGGGGCTTGACGGATGGGGCAGTTGGGCCGCCAGTAACATTTGCACTTGAGCATTACCTTGCGTGCGCCCATTCGAAAATTCTAAGGCAGCGTTGGTTAAGTCGATCTCTAGTGCGCCTTCATACAGGCTTAGCGTCTTGCCGCCACTGAGTGATACATAAGGTTGATCACTCAGGATTCGTGGCAGCCGAAAGTGGCCCAGTTGATTAATTCGGCTTTTCTGAACGTTGGCCCAGTGTTCTGTCACCCCCCATCCAGGGTTTGATTGGTCAGGGTTAATCACTAGCGTATAACGGCCCGCCTCTATGGCTTCACTTTGTACCGCGCCGGCGCCAAAATCAAAGTTGCCGTTTTCATTCGTGCGCGTCTCTAGACCAAGCTCTGGCAAACCGACCAGGATATTCGATAACGGATTAGCAAAAGAATCCGTGACTATGCCAGCCAGTTGCGTCGGCAGTTCCTGGACCTCATACCGATAGCGGGCCAACGGCTCACCTTGGTATACCGCTTCGACAAACACAGTGGCACCGTATTGAAACCGCTCGGCAGGATAGTAACTAACCACCTGATCACCCGGATAGCGTGCAATGGTACCTTCAACGATTTCCTGATCTTTATGCACTTCGATTAATTCAGGTTCTGGTATTTCTGTAAACGCCGCAGCCTCTTGGTTGCTTAAGTCATAGTCGGGCCCGTGCACACTTTGCGTCACCACCACCTGCAACTGATCAAAGTCGACATCGTTTTGATTGAAGTACAGAGTGATGGGCGCATTGGGCAGTTGATGCTGACTGTCCGCTTCAGGATCACTGCGCAGCAAGGCCAAGGGTTCGATGATGTTCCGCTCAGCACTCAGGGTTTGCCTACCACGGGTAATGACACTGCCGGTTTGATCCAGTACTTCCACCACGATGGTATTCTCACCTTCAAGCAGTGTCACTGTTGGGGCCAGTGTGGCGGTGCTGCCATTGAGGTTCATGAGCAACGCGTCGGCGTCGTTGATCAACACTTGCACGGTGTAATCGGCCGTAAGACCTTGCACGTCCGCCACGACCTCTAGCGTGACCGGATCGTCGCCAAAGCTTACGATGGCATTATCCGCCGGACTGATGATAGCCAGCGTCACGGGTAAGTCTGCAACCACGCTATAACTGAGCGATTGCTGATTAGTGGCTCTGTCCCAGGCGTTGATCACCAGATCGGTTGGCTCACCATTATCCAGCACTAGCTGGGCCGTAAATCGATAAAGGTTAGCTTGGGACTCGGGCGTTAAGGTGACGGTTTGTCCGTTAATCGTCAGGCCTGCAATCTGGGCATCTTCCACCCACCCGCTTATGGGTAATGGATTTTCCAGTACGGTGTTGTCCACACCGTCGAGTAGAGTGGATGGCGTAAGCAATGTGATTTGCGGTGCAACATCATCACACGACAGGTTCACTATGGTGGTGGTGGTGCGATTTAGGTTATTGGTGGCCACGAGCTCAACCGCCTGCGATGTGCCATCGCAAATATTCACTGGAATAATAGTGGTAAAGGCACCGCCACTATCAGACTCAAGGGTGGCTTGAATGCCATCGATGGTCAGATCCACGGTAGTGGTGGTTAGTGAATTACCGGGTAGCACGGTGCCACGCAGTCGAACGTTAGCGTTGTTTGATACGGCATTGGCTAATGGCTCAAGAATACTGATGGTCGGGACGTGGTCCGGGTCTTCAGGTTCTATGACGGTGTCATCCAATCGCGTGACCGTGATGGATTTACTGGTGTCACCACCGGGGCTTTCCACACTGACTACAATGGTGTTACTGCCGGTGTTCAACCGTACGTCGGCCAGTGAGAAGGTGTACCCCTCTGCCCCGCCTTGCCCTTCTGGGGTGACTAATTCATCGTCAATGCGAACACGCAACTGGGTGATGTCTTGCTGGCTGAAAATGGACCCGACTACCGTGGTGCGA
Source organism: Laminaria ephemera (assembly GCA_036873875.1). Classification (NCBI taxonomy): domain Eukaryota; class Phaeophyceae; order Laminariales; family Laminariaceae; genus Laminaria; species Laminaria ephemera. The sequence continues at coordinate 4,930 of JAYJMJ010259944.1, read as the reverse complement.
TCTGATTCGGTCGTGCTGTTATCCACTGGCTGCAGAATCGTTAACGATGGCGCCAGACTGACGGCACGCTCAATGGTGACAGTCACACTGGCGGTATTATTTGATGCATCGGTGGCAAACACGGTGATCACGTTGGGACCATGCAGCAGCGGCACATTCACATTGAACTCCCCACTGTGTTGACCACTGCTTGTCAGGCTTCCCTGAAATTCACTGCCGTCGAACTGTGCATTGGTCGCGTAGACATCACGCAACGCCGAGTCTTCATCGGATACGGTGCCACGAATCACCAGGTCCGATGCGGCGGTTGACAGGCTCTGATCGTCTGCCACCGTTACCTGCGGTGGTGCGGTATCACTGACCAGCAACAGACTAAGTTCAACCCGATTGGTGGTTTGGGTGGGGTGTAGATCTTGTGCCACGATGAGGTACTGACCATCGGCACCCAGTGCCAAGGTAAACTCACCACTGTTGCTAACCGTACTGACCGCGCTGCTGCCGGCGGTATCTGACGCTAAGGTGGCGGTGATACGAACGTCGCCACGGGCATCGGTATAGCGCCCGATTAACGTTCTTTCATCTTCTGCAACCACTTGTTGACGATAGTCACCGTTTTCAAGCAATTCACCATTGAGCAGTTCCACCAGTAATTCATACACAATGAATGGCTCTACACTGGCGGGCGTTGACAACGGCCCTTCACGAGTAACGTTCTCAGCGGTGATGGGATGCGTAAACGTGGCGAGCGTGGCGAGCTTGTAGTGATAAGCCAGTGCGATATCGGTGCTGTCATCACGGTAGCTGAGTGCCGATTGCGCATCGGGGTTTTGACTATCAGCCACTGCGGTGTACGCGCTATCGTCCGTGGCATCAGCGCTACTGCTGCGGTACACGCGGTAGCCAGTGATCGGGGTCAGTGTGTTGCCGGTGCCACCAGTGATCAATGCCGTCCAGTTCAGAGTGATGGCGGCTTCATCGCGACTGGATTGCGGAGCATCGGCCAGTACGTTGTTATAGGTGACGTGAAAGCCCTGCCAGTCGCCGGCGTCACCCGTTTCACCGTTGGTATCAATGGCAAGGACACGGTATTGCGCATACTGACCATTACTGACGTCACTGTCCGTGTAATCAAGCCGGTCAACATTGGCGGTCAGCAGCGTTTGTGCGTCACTGTCTGGGTTTGCACGACGTTGTAGCTGGTAACCACTGAGGTGTTCGGCGTCGCTGTGTGCGTCCCACTGCAACTGCACCGCGTTATCCGCTAAGGTAATCTGTAGATTATCAACCGGCGCTAAGCGATTGCGATCCGGGTCGGTTGGATAGATATCACGGCCGTCCAACGCACCATCGCCATCGGTATCGGCGTTAAGCGGGTTAAGGCCTAAGGTGATCTCGGTGCCGTCGCCCAGGCCGTCAGCGTCGGTATCGAACAAGGCGGGGTTGGTGTGGTGGGTATTAATCTCTTCAAGGTTGCCCAGTGAATCCAGATCAGCGTCTTCAAGGGCATCGCTGGTGCCATTGCCGTTGGTATCGCCATTGATTGGGCTGAGTGATAATTCGATCTCTATGCCGTCTTGAAGGCCGTCGCTATCGCTGTCGGGGTTGATGGGGTCGGTGTTTTCGTTGAGCTCTGCAAGGTTGGCCAAGCCATCACTGTCAGCATCTTCCTGAGCATCGGCGGTGCCGTTGCCATCACTGTCGGTGCTGTTCGGGTTAAGTGACAAAGTGATTTCAACACCGTCTGGCAGTTGATCGTTATCGGTGTCGGCATCATTGATATTGGTCAGATGGGTCAGCAGTTCATCCAGGTTACTGAGACCATCGGCGTCATTGTCTTGGGCGGCGTCTGCTTCATCAGCGGGGTTCAGCTTGTTGTCGACTTCAAGCAGGTTGCCTAAGCCGTCGTTGTCAAAATCTTCTTCGCCGTCAGGGGTACCATTGCCGTCACTGTCGGTCAGGGTTGGGTCAAGGCTTAGGGTCAACTCCAGACCGTCGGCCAGGCCGTCTTGATCGGTGTCTGCACTGAGTGGGTCCGTTTGGTAGGTGTACTCGTCAGCGTTGTTCAGGCCGTCAGCATCGGCGTCTTCTTCGCTGTCGTTGGTCCCGTTGCCATCGGTATCCTGCAATAAGGGGTCGGTGCCCAGGGTGACTTCAAAGCCATCGGGCAAGGTGTCGGCATCGGTATCGGCGTTGCGAATGTCCGTGCCATAGTCCAGCAATTCCTGCGTGTTGTTCAGGCCATCACTGTCAGCGTCTTCAAGCGCATCGGCGGCGTTAGCGGGGTCGAGCTGTTGGTCTACCTCAAGCGCGTTGGTCAGGCCATCGGCATCGTTATCTTCAAGACCATCGACGGTGCCGTTGCTGTCGGTGTCTTCTAGGGTTGGGTCAAGACCCAGTGAGACTTCAAGGCCATCGTTTAAGCCATCTGCGTCGGTGTCCGGGTTGGTCGGGTCACTGCCGGCGGTGAGTTCATTCAGGTTCGATAAACCATCCGCATCAAAGTCTTCGTCACCATCGGCGGTGCCATTGGCGTCGGTGTCGGTCGTGGTCGGGCTTAGCCCCAGTTGCAGTTCCAGTCCGTCGGGCACGTGATCGGCGTCAGTGTCTGCATTGTTCGGGTCCGTGCCATGGTTGTTGATCTCATCCGCGTTGCTTAGTCCGTCGTTGTCGGTGTCGGTGTCTGCATCGGTGCCATCATCCGGGTTAAGTCCGTTGTTGATTTCAGCCAAGTTGCCGATGCCGTCGTTGTCGCTGTCTTCGTCGCCATCAACGACCCCGTTGGCATCGGTGTCTGTGAGGGTTGGGTCGAGCCCTAAATTGACTTCCACGCCGTCAGGCAGTCCGTCGGCGTCGGTGTCGGGGTCTAGCGGGTCACTGCCAACATTTAATTCGTTCAGGTTAGACAAACCATCGGTATCGGCGTCTTCATCGCCATCGGGGGTGCCGTTGCTGTCGGTATCCGTTTGGGTGGGCAGCAAGCTTAGCGTGACTTCCAGTCCGTCTGGCAGGCCATCGGTGTCGGTATCGGGGTTGTCGATATCGGTTTGATGGGTCAGCAATTCATCACGGTTGTTCAGGCCGTCGTTGTCTCGGTCCTCGGTGGCATCTGCAGGGTCTTGTGGGTCTAGGTCATTCGTGACCTCAATCAGGTTGGCTAACCCGTCCGCATCAAGGTCTTCATCACCATCGGGCTGGCCATTGCCGTCTGAATCAGCGTTGGTGGGTTCCAACCCCAATTGCACTTCAAGCCCGTCATTCAGTCCATCGCCATCGCTGTCCGGGTTCAGCGGATCGGACCCCTCGATCAATTCATTGGTATTGCTTAAGCCGTCGTTGTCAGTGTCTTCGCCACCGTCAGGAGTGCCATCACCATCACTGTCGGTGAGGGTAGGATTCGTGCCTAGTGTTATTTCTAAGCCGTCTATCAGGCCATCGGCGTCAGTGTCGGGGTTGGCGATATCAGTGAAATGAATGGTCAGTTCGTCAAGGTTACTTAACCCATCATCATCAAGGTCGGCCGCCGCATCATCAGGGTCACCCGGGTCGAGATTATTGGTGACTTCAACCAGGTTCGATAAGCCATCGGTATCCGTGTCTTCATCGCCATCAGACGTCCCGTTGTTATTGGTGTCGGTCAGTAACGGGCTTAGCCCCAGGGCGACTTCGATGCCATATTGCAGACCATCGGCGTCACTGTCGGGATTTAATGGGTCTGTGTTGGTGGTGAGTTCAGCGCCGTTGGTCAGACCATCGCTGTCGTTGTCTTCGTCTGCGTCATTAACGCCGTTGCTGTCGGTGTCTGCTTGAGTCGGGTTCAGGCTCAGGGTCACTTCAAGGCCGTCTGGCAGGCTATCGCCATCGGTGTCGGCGTTGTTGATGTCGGTGTTGGTTTGCAAGAGCTCTTGCAGGTGAGATAAGCCATCGGCGTCGGGATCTTGTGCGGCGTCTTGCGGGTCCAGCGGATCTAATCCGCTGAGTACTTCAAGGGAATTGGTGAGGGAGTCCCCGTCATTGTCTTCCTGACCGTCAGTGATGCCATCGCCGTCTGTGTCTGGATTGATGGGTGACAGTCCAAGGGATGCTTCTAACGCGTCGGGCAGACCGTCTGCATCGGTATCACTTAATAACGGATCAGTGCCTAAGGTGGTTTCTTGCAGGTTTGACAGCCCGTCTGAATCGTTGTCTTCGTCGGCATCTACAGTACCGTTACCATCAGTGTCTGCATGGTTCGGGTTAAGCGATAGCGCCACTTCGACCCCATCGGGCAGTTGATCGTCGTCACTGTCGGCGTCATTCAGGTCGGTAAAATAAATCAATAACTCCTGTAAGTTACTGAGGCCATCGCCATCGAAATCAGCCACCGCGTCCAGTCCACTGCCGGGGTTTAACCCGTTGTTGAACTCAACCCCATTGCTTAGGCCATCGTTGTCTGTGTCTTCGTCTGCATCCCCGACGCCGTCACCGTCACTGTCACCTGACAGCGGGTTAAGCGACAATTGATCCTCTAGCCCATCGGGCAAGTTATCGCCATCGGTGTCGGCGTTCGTGCGATCGGTACCGAGGGTGGCTTCGGTGTCGTTGTTAAGGCCGTCGTTGTCATCGTCGTCAAGCGCATCGGCGGTGCCGTTGGCGTTGTCATCCAGCACCAATGAGATCACACCGCTGCTATCGGTCTGGCCGAGATCATTGCTGACCGTGATTTCTAAGGTCGGGTAGAACTGATCACTATCCAATGGCAGTTCACACCGGTATAGCCCACCAGTAAGCGCGCAGGCAGCAGCGATGGATTGTCCGTTTAATGCTATGTCGACTGAATCAGCGGGGACCGCTGTCCATGCACTGTCGATTTGAAACTATACGATCAACGGTGAACCGGTCAGCGCATTGTTCTGCGGCGTTGCCAATAGCAGCGCGAAAGTGTCAGGGTAGT
>JAYJMJ010259921.1:0-14948 GCA_036873875.1 Laminaria ephemera | reverse complement strand
CATATCCCACCGTCACCGCCATGGGTCAACCTCGTACAGACCAATTCTACGGTGGAGTGGATGCCCCCATTCTCTCACCTACCGAGGCTAAGCCACTCGCTCGCGCGAATCGCTCATTCCCCCGCTCAAAACATGGACTTTAAGCGCAGTACGTCGTTGGCGAAGCGAAACAGAGCACTTCCATTATATTGCACATCGCGAAACCCGAAAAGGAAATGCTGGAGACGGGTATAGCCATTCGTCCTAGTGGCGCCGAGCCGCTGTAAAATGAGGCCCTAACAGTTAACCCCATACGGTAGGCATGGTCTACACCACTTCCTACGGCCGCGGCGTTTGCTGCTAACGAATCCTTGCCGCTTACGCCGTCCCGCTGTCTCTGGCACCACCGCTACCCCCGCGGCGGCTGTTAAACCCGCCGAACATCGCCACCACCATCTTGGCGTCCCCCCCACCGATCAAGGATACGGTATTACAGTAATATCCCCCATTTTCACTGCCGAGTACAGGTCACTCGCACGAGTCGCTCTGTACTTCTCTCAAAAATGGATTCAAACAGGTTTTGTTGGTGTAGCGTAGCAAAGAATTCCATGACCGTGCATAGCACGAAACCGAAAAACATAAACCTGGAAAGAAAATGAGGTAGCTATTCGCGGCTCTGAGCCCCTGAAAAGGAGGCCCTCAAAGTGACCCCCCTACTATAGTCTCGCCCTCTCACTCACGAAACAGAACCGATTGGTTTCCCTTGTTAAAAAGTCTGTTGTATTTCGCTTTTATGTCGCCGCGTAGGCTCGAAGCAGACAACGGGCGTCTTCGTATGCGCATTGTTTACAGGATTAGTTAAGGCGAAGACCGCCTCCCCGAGGCACCTCAAACTGTGGATCGGACTATCTGGTACAGACTGGTCCGCATTTTGCTGCCTTGACCACCACCGTGATCGGAGTCACAACTGTAACTATCATAGTGCTGCAGAAGAACCATATTGCGGGCGATAATGTTGTGGCGGTTCCTAACGACACCCACAAAACGCACACATCTTCCTCTGTCGGGGCCACCTCATGAATCGGCCGCACGTGCTCCCGTCATTGCTGGCTGCCTATCCCGCAACTACGAGTTCAGCCGCAGCCAAAATGACCGACAGCTCAGACGATCTTGGTCACGTAACCAAGTAAGCTAGTGCGTCGTGCTATACAACCAACATAATATCATATAATCTCATACGCGCTCGAGCTCGAATCTACCAGACTTCGTAGCATTGATCCCCGGGGGTCACCTCGCACTCGTTTTGTCATCTAATACAGACAAGAAGCATCCCGCGGTGGGACACACAGTACGGAAAAAGGTGTACCATTTTGGTTTCTGAGGCTCCTCGCTTGCTTGAGTGGAGGTCGACACCTCACCGAGAAACTACCTTTTGAGCAAACCAAACAAAGTGCAGCTTGATGACCAAAACCCATGGCCTAGGTATAAGAAGTTTTCATATTGTAAAAAGCGAATTACACCCCGACGATTTTGGGTTAAGGAGCCCCGTCATTCAGAACCAATAACGCGAAAACGTGCTGCCTCTATCGTAGACCGCGTCAATTTTTTGGCCTAAAAGTGCCACCCCTATCGGAGCATGTGTTCTCCTTGTTTCAGGACCTCTGAACCTAACCCCAAAAAACTGACATCGAGGGAAAATGTGCGCTTTACCCGATGACCAATCCAATGGCCCCGAGATATTGAACGAATAAAGGTAAAACACAAACAGTATTCCAACGAGATTAAGGTGTTTGCGAACTACCAACTTTGGTTGGGTAGGAGTTGGGTAAGAGGACGTGTATTACAATAGTATTGGAACCGTCGAACGTCACAATCCAAGATCAACCCAACCCACGAAATATCAGCGAAAAGTTGGGTTAGGTTTTCTTTTACGACCACGTTTTTAAGTTCTAACCTGATTTTTTTGTGGGTGGGTTGGCTTTGGGTCATGAAATTCATCGGTTCCAATACTACTTTTACATGTTTTCCAACCCAACAGAGTTTGAGAATCGCAAACGCCCTACGAGTATTGGGTATAGTACTTTGGTTCAGGAGCCCCGTCATTGAAAAGTAGTTTTGCCAGAAAGTGCCGCCCCTATCGTAGCACGTGTAAGAAATAAAAGGCATGCCATCCAATCGGAGGGCGGTCAGACCATCCGGACTTGGCACTTACGCGCGGACGAGCCAGTGGCGGAGATAACCTCACAGCTTAAGGCCACGGTCAAATATATCCACCCCCCCTGGTGTTGGCTACGGCTATGCATGAAATGAATACACCACCCCTGGGGTTGGCGTCGGTTGGCAACGACGCCATAAAACACGGGCTCTCACTGCGTGAGCTAGAGCACAATGGTACCGTCTATACTCTTTATCAGTATCATGTTTTGGTGGTAACCGAGATGGTGGTCGAGTTAGATCATGTTGTGCAGAGGGGAGAACCTTAACTCCGCGCATGGGGGAAGATATCACGTAGTGTGCATATGGGAAGGCACCCACGAGGCAGTTACAGTGTATCCCCATTGCTGTCTCTGGAAGTGGCCACACCAGAAAACAAATGTATTCATTCGAAGCTGTCAGCCATATACAAGAAAGTACGCACAAAGTGCGGAAGTCCGACTCACAAGTGGTTCTTAGCATGATGCAGCTCACCCTTCATGCGACTCGCCAAATACGTCACGGCGCCTCGCGCTTGGTGCACGCGATGTCGGCCTGGGCGAAGAAACCCCGACGGCTCCGTCCCGGCTTTGTAGGGATACAAGGGTCAATGGCCATATGACTACGGCTAAGCATGAAATGAGGACACCCCCCCCTATCCCCGGGTTTCCGGCTCACTTTAATATCTGTCAGATACAACGTCAGTGCAGTCATATACGCCGCATTTTGATCTCCCTGTTTTTTAGGTCGTGTATAACGATTGGCGAAACTCCTACTCGCGCCTACTTGACAAAAATGTTCCTTAGGGCTCCCCCATGGCCTTCACCACTATAGGTACAAGTTCGTTTCTGCGTAAACCGCGAATTCTTCACACGCCCTTGCAGTCTTCCCCGCGAACGCTTCAGGAGCGCTTTATGTAGTCAATCAACACAGACGCACGCTACGGTGGAGCTGCGCCTACATTCTGGTGAGACTTTTCACTTGACGAGCTCTACACCTCGGCCCAAAACTGATTTCGAAACGAAATGAAAGTACATCAAGACAAACAGTTCCATGGCCTAGGTATGTCATGAATCATAGCGTAAGACACAAATTGCATTCCAACACGATATTGCGTACCTGGTAGTTCCTAGTCCTAGTTGAGGAGACCTTCTTGGTCAGAAATGGTTTGGCCTAAACATGCAACCTCATTCGTAGCATGCGTCCACATGGATAAAGATTGAGCTTCGCCCAAAGCAAGGGTTTGACCCAGGCGTTGCCTGTCAAGCGTAGAATTCTACAAGATGCTTGCGTACTCAATAGATTCTTAGACATACAGTATGCTTGGTCACCGACCGCCTCAGGCCAATGTTCTACTATGCACAACAACTGTCAGCACGGTGCGCCTGGTATGCCCTTATTGCAGTCACCAGTTTTCGCAACAGTTATGGTTTGGTGATTACACAGTTGCCGTATGATGCTCGGGAAGTGTATTGTATTCACGATGTTTCCCTAACTCTCGCAACTCGTCCGATGACCCTGCAATTGCACGGGTGTCTGCTGTAAATGTTGGACAGTACCAGGTACCGGAACACGCTTTAGAGGGGGGGGCTCCGCCTTCCTACATACTCGTATGCAAGGTCTTGTTGATTTTAACGTTGGACGTAAGGTATGAAGGGGCACCCTTTGACTCTTCCGGTGGTCTTCTAGCTTTACGAAATATAACAGGAGATTCACCACTACCAGCAACGTGATTTCCAGTAACGACGCGCGGCGTAATGAAACACGAATACATATGGCTGGCGAGCTGTAGCTAGTGTTCTCTCCCTCTATCCCGTTCTGTTAAGCATTAGTTGCTTGAGTTCGGAACAATGGAAAACCCTCCCGGGAGTCAATATTCCAGCCTAACCCATGTCCTGTGCGCGTAACCGACAGGAAAAAGGTCGGCTTGCTGCCGACCTCGCTGCCTTCGTCACGCACACTACGAGAACATAGCTATCGGCTGTCACACTCGGTACTTGGCACACACTCTATATTTCCCTGACCATGGAGGTTAGAAAACAACATCAAGAAATTGACTTTTAATCCCTTGGAAACTGCAAAGGGAAAACATGTCGAAAACAAACGACGCCTACAGCACTACCGCATCCAAAAACAGAGCCGTGCTACGGTAGGTTAGCACCTAACTGTCGTGGGGCTCCTCACTCGATCAGCTCTATAGACACATGCTACGGTAGGCTAGCACCTAACTGTAGTGGGGCTCCTCACTTGAGGAGCTTCTGTACCTCTCACATGTTACGGTGAAGGCCAACCATTTTTTTTCTTTCTGAGGCTCCTCACTTGAGAAGCTCTGTACCTCAACCAAAAACGTTTTTTGAGTAAACTGAAAGGGCAACTCGATGATCAAACCCGTGGGCTAGGTATAAAAAATATTCACGTCGCAAAACAAGAATGACATTCCGACAATTTTGGGTTAAGGAATCCCGTCATTCAGAAACCAGTTTTTTTACAGAATCGTGCTACCCCTATCGTAGCGCGCGTGAATACATTCATATTGCAAAACAAGGATGATATTCAGACGATTTTGGGTTAAGGAACCCTGCCATTCAGAAGAGTAAAAGCCAAAAAGCACGTTATTCTTACCTTAAGCACGGAAACAAATAGAACTATACCCCGAAACACAAAAGTGAACTTTGGCGTATACATACGCACGCAAAAACACGGTGTTTACATTTATAAAACAGTGGTGACCCCTGCTAGGGTTGTCTAATGAGGCTGCTCCGACGGAATTAAGACATATCACATATCGCCATGGTGGTAACCAAACATCCGCACCAAACCGAAGCACATCGATTACCGATAGGTATGCGCCCCCAACAGTTACGACATGCTTGAATATTGCGAATCCTATTGTCCTTAACACATTTTTGTGGAGGGGTAAGTTATTTCGCACGCCGAACCCTCCGTAGCGCTATCTAATTCAGGCGCCAGCTCCGCGCGGGCTGATATTTCGCGTCTATGGAGAAGTATATCAACACCAACGCCACAAACAGAAACACATCGCGCGCGTTTGAGCGGTATCACATACAAGGGTAGCAACATCTACCCACAAACGAGCACCAACGAAGTCTAGCTACGAAAATCGGACGTCGGTCTATTGGTATCTCGGTTGAAATTACAAACAACCGTGTGGAAACGTCGTAGACCCAGTCGGTATGGCGCAGGAATCTGCGTTTTAATATTTTTACCTGTGCACCCCAATAGTTTTACGAGTCAAAAAAGCGACACACAGCAACCGAGAGAGCGGCCATCCACCACCTGTCGCCCTCCAAGCAAGCCTGACGAGAAAAGGCTGCTTTCACCTTTTTATCGACGCATCGCTCAAAATGCGGAGATTATAGTCGTTGGCCTTAATCGGAATAATAAACGAAGAATTAGGTCCAATCAATTCTGGCTCCGACTCCTGTGCGAGAGAGCCTATTTGTGGGGGAGCAAACGTTTGTTCGCGCCTCACTAGAAACATGGGAGGAGAGGAGGTACCAGCCCTAGCCTCGGGCGTCGAGCTTCTCGATGAAAAACATAACACACCATTTTCATCACTGCGGTCCACCCAACTTGACCCCTCAATTAGAGTAGGATATTCGCCTCGGGGTCTAACTGCCGCGATACTCTCAGCGCCAGGCGCCGCAATATCCACATTTGATGTACTACCACCCTCAATGTCGTCGCTACCGCCTGACCGCATGTCGTCTTGCTCGTCCTCCTCACTTTCATCGGGGGAGTACCCGTCATCGAATAATACGGACGCACATCCTCTTTCCGTAATCCCACCGCCCGTTCTTGGTACAAATCCACAGTCTTCACTCGGCACAAACCCACCACCCTCTCGTGGTACAAATACACGGCCCTCTCCTCGTGCAGACCCATGTACCACTCTTGGCACACGCGCCAGCGGAGGTGGGCTATGAAAAGGAAATGCAACGAAATAACAGGCGTTGGAGGGGACGGGGGACGCGCCCAATGCAACGCTTGTTGGGTAGCGGAAGTTGTCAACCCGACCTCGCAAGCCTCTGCCCATACCAGTTCCCACTCCCTCCAGCCACACCGTTCTTGGCCCCACCGGCACCGCAGCATCGCCATACTCACGGCTGTGCTCCTCCACGGTAGCTGTCGCTGCTACGGGGGTTGGGCTAGTATGTTCAACAACCTTGCCTCCCAATCTGAAACCCGGGCGCATCCACCCCCCGCGTCACCTGTATCAGTGATTGCGACGCTCATGCTGCCCGTGTCCTCCTTGCATACGAGGATACTTATCGAATAAGGAGCGGCGCAAGTTCCAGTTACCCCTGACTTAAAAGCGCGCGGATATGCTCGTCCCGGTCGTAGACGTCCATGCCGATTCTGGAGCGCAGGCAGAGTGACCACACGCAATATCGACCGTGGTTAAAATAACAAGACAAGCGAAGAACATCGCCGCCTTCCGATATATCTCTAACCCGCGCTGTATGTTCTCCAAGTTTCGAATTTCCATGTATCGTCTGTTGGGTGCTCCCCGAAAGGCTAAACTCGCGTGTCCTCGTCGTCGGTATAGTTTCCGCTTTCGCTGTACATCCGACCTAACTCAAAGCAACATTTGCCATTTATCTCGCCATGCACTATCCCGGTCACAACTGCTTCCGCGAGTCGGATAGTGGCTGCTATATGGAACTCGTGGTTTAGTTCGAAAGAATTGACGGAGGTGGTTCGAGCGGTCCAAACGGAATACAGGAAGCTGGGGTACATGCTACTCTCCTTGACGACGAGGTAAACCTCTCCGTCAGTTGTGTCACCTTCGTCGGCGTCGGTGCGTTTGGTATTGTTCAGAACGAGTGTAGGGGGGGGGTCCGAACTGTTGCATCCTTCCAGCGCAGGCCCGCTCTCGCACTCGACACCGCTGCCCCAGTGAACGTCCCCGTTATATATATTAAAATATTCGGTCTGTGTGTTCGTCGTGCAACTAAGGTTTGTCTCGGTGGGTACGCTACAATCTCCTTGGAGATAGTGCAACTGGGTGTCCGTGGACTCACTGCTGTCGGACCAGAACGCGACGACGATTTCTCCGTCGACGTAGCCAGGGCTAATTGTGCTGTTTCCGATAATGTTGTACTTTGATTTGGCGTAATCTTCACCCACGTTCGACAGGCTTTTCCAGTCCCTTTTGAAGTCGATAAGCTCCTCCGCTGTCACCTGTCAGGAAGTACGTAGGACACGGGAGGTATAAAAATCGTTGAAATGAACTGCTTAAGTTTGTGTATATTCCACGGCATATCCACAAGACGTAAATCCAACACCTAGATGCGATTCGCGGAACTGACCATGATGGTTGTATGTTCGTGGCAACATGCAGACTCATCGAATATTGAGGAGTTCATCGGTTGATGAGATTTCTGATAATGGGGGTATTGCGCGTCCGGGATACATGTGCGGTGATACGGTGATATATCAGTACCGCCAGGCATCACTCCTTTATCGGCTCAGTTTTCACTTCATGTATTTGAAGTACGCTACATTGAGCGTAAACTTGTTTCTGGCTTGTGCGGGTGTGTTAGGGAGTTTCTGCATCTCAATGGTGCCGTACTGTAAAAGACCTGTCAACGCCACTGGAGCTACGGAACAGACCAGCTGGCGTGAGCAGATATTTTAATTTGCTTGTGAGCCGAGACCTGACGGACCATTATGGCAGGTCGTGCAATGAACACGAAAGCTAGCTGTGTGATATCCGGTGGTTCGATACTGGTCTGTGGAGGCTCGAGGTTTACGCTATGTGACGAGAGGGACTGGTGTTCTGCGCGACCTGTCCCCGCGTGCTGCATTAACTACATGGCTCGCCTGCCAGCGGAAGGCTGTATGATCGGATACCGCTCATGTGCATGGGGAACCCATGGTAAAATGATACCAGGTACAGCTGAAAGCTCTCTGTTCTATTCGCCTGGGGCGGGCCTCGCGATCGTGAAGGAAAAGTTGAGCAGTATTCGAACGCGTCTTGTGCTTGGGGTCGGTGACACAATGGTACGGCTGATGAAAGTATGTGTGTATGTAAACAGTCCGTGACAGAGGGATACGCCTCGTGTATGCTGTGTATATGTCTCGAGTGCGTGATGACAATGCTACTGCTCGCACAGGTGTGTCGGGAGGATAGATTACAGTCTGCCGACCGAGCCTCAAGGGCCCTGCTGAGACCGTTGTTCCCCGCTTCAACCACAGGGCGGCAAGTCGCGTGGTTACAGCGACTACGGCACTCCAGCAATACATATTCCAAGCACGTAGATGTGTGCTGATGTCTGTGGTATGATGTTCTCTCGGACGCAGACATACATCCGTTACGGTTTCTTCTACGGAAGCGGAGTGTGGCTAACGGGGTGTTCATGATGTTCCACGTTTCGTCAGCAGAGCAGCGTGCTGATCCCTTAAACAAATCGTTTCACACGGAGGCACACCGGTATATATTTTCTCGTGGGGAGCATCTAGCAGGGGGAGGGTAATCGGATTCGGTACTGTTTCGAAATGAGGTGTTTACTATCCGAGAAACGTGCCGTTGTTTTGCTTTTCTCACACAGTACCAGGTATACAATACGGGGGCGGGTGTTCGGGCAATGGGACTTCTAGGGGAAGACAGTATGGTATTTTATGTTTGTGAAGGTCTCTCCAGCATGCCCTTGTTTGTCGGATATTTACCTTCCGGTAGTTTTTGTCTTGCATTTTGTGGGACATCCATATTGGAACTTAGATTGAGATAATTAGTTATTCAGATTGCCGTTTTAGCTTTGGCAACCAGGCACGATATAATTTGGGATATGCAGGTTTACCTGACTAGTGATGACAAGCTGCCCGAGACTAGTAACGTCTAGACTAGTAACGTCTGGCACCGAGTACGGGGGCTGTTTGTGATAGCCGGTGGTTTGATGCTGGTCTGCGAAAAAACGGGGTTTATAATATGTGACGAGGGATTGTTGTTCTGGGTGACCTGTCGACGCGTTCTACGATAGAGGTAGCACGTTTTGGCTGAAACGCTTTATGAATGACGGGGCTCCCTAACCCGAAATCGTCGTAATTTCATTATTTGTCTTAGATATGTTTCGTTGTAAATCTAGGCAATGGGATTGTTCTTCGGGTAACACGTTCATTTTCCTCAAATCAGTTTTTGGGAGAGGTATTAGAGCTCCTCAAGTGAGGAGCCTCAGAAAACCTTTGGGGCACCTCTACCGTACTATTAGTACTATTAGTACTATTAGTAGCATGTGTCTGTCCCCGCATGCTGCATCAGCTAACTATGTGACCTACCTGCCCGAAACAGTCTGTGATAGTCTGATACGGCTCATGTACGTGGAGAACCCGTGGCAACAACATACGGCTGCAAGATGTCTGTTCTCTTCGCCTAAGGCAACAAGGCGGGTCATGTGGCCATATAGGGCACGCCATATAGTAATGCATATTCAAACACTAGCCTACCTTCCATTCGGTGTTGCCGTCGCTAGAGCCGTCGGTGTATATCGGGGGAGAAAGACTGAGAATATCCGCATCGCCATTGTGATCGGCCAGGTCCATGGACAACTCCAGACCCCAGGATACCAGCGAAAAAATAGCCAGCAGCACGGTTATTACCCGCGCCGTATCCCACTTCCAGCGCCCTCCCAATGTCTCCGCCAGCATGGGATAGTTCGTAACTTCCACGGCTTGGCGCATCTCAATTTGTCGCCACGCACGATAGGCCCTAACCCTGTGGTAAGCAGACTCTACCGCCGGGTGTAAGAAGTAGGCGATGAAAATGAAGGACACACCGATGGCTAGAGTTCCGTTTACAACGCCGGTGTCAAAAGCAACAACTTCCTCGTCCAATATATCTGCCATGGTGATGTCGCGAACTGGTTTTAGATATATACTTCTCCGTCGTGAGGTTCGTTGGTTATTTCCGACTGTCTCCACACGTAAGCCACCCAGGGTCAGTTTGAAGGGCCAAGGTCCCGGTGGGGGTAAGGTCTGGATGGAATAAGGGTGCCTGTCAACGCACCAAGCGTCAGTTCGGGGGGCTCAGATCCGGGTGAGTTCAAGTCGGGGTGGGACCAGGATGCCAATCGCGTCCGTATCTGCCCTGCTGGGTTCCGCCAGGGAGCGTGATGCAAATGGGAGCTGTCTCGTTTTGTCCTCTTCCCAGAACGACTTGGTGCGGACGACGTCCGTCGTGTTCTGAGGGGGCTCTCTTAAATGCTCGCCCACTGGTCCTTTTTTGGAGGTATCTGCAAATAATTTCGTTTGAGGTGTGGTCGTGTGTTGAAAGAGCTTACGGCAATGGATTCAGGGTGCGGACGATCAACATCTTGGATACATCGTATTGAAAAGATACCTGCTATAACGGAACAGCAGCAGGAACGGGGTGGCCTGGTGTGTGACGCGGTCATAAGCAGCCTCTGGTCTTCGGCTGTCCGTGCTGCAACACGGGTGGACGGGACGCACCCGTTTAGTCGACATAATAGATGGTGGGCAAAATGACGATCTTCTGAGCACCTTTAGGAACGTCAAATGTCAAAGCGCGCCCACTTGCTGCGAGCTTGGCGTGGGTTTTGGGGTTCGAAAAGGATCTCCAACGTGTTGTGGAGGCGTCGTGGATAACTTTCCAACCAGTGCTCCGAAGGTCTGCCTTTTGCCCAAAGTCTACTATGTCAACGAAACGGGGGGGTCCCGTCCACCCGTGAAGTGGACGCAACATTGCTTGGTCGCCCTTGGTCGGACCATATCAATTAAAACACGCCTGGGCACGAGATCAAACTACTTTACCTCCGCGGTATTGTATCGAGCGCCGGGCTGGTGCGGCACGCCTCCGTCCGGGTCGGCAACCAACAGAGTACCGCAACGAATGTGTATACGGCAATGAACCTTCGTCAGGTCAATGGACATGGCAGCTAAAACATGAACAAAACTCTCTACCTCGGCATGTTAACCGATTTTCTTAAAGTTCAAACGTGCGATGCACAGCCAACGTTGTGGGCGACATACTTCAACACCCCCCCAACAACTTCCGGCCGACATTCAAAATTGATCGAAATGACGAATGGACGAATAAAATACGTAAGCTCGGATATTACGGTGAGATCAGATTAATTGGCATCTTACCTATCCAAATGCCCGGCACGTGTTGCTATATATACCATTCTGGTCGGGAATCAAAGGATGTTAAGGTAATTTTACGACGACCCAACCATACTCACATTTCCTTCCTGATTTATATGTATGAGAACTGTCCATAAAAATATTTCCAAAACGGCAGGTTAGGACTAGTTGTCGAAAATAGGCGAGTTGGGAAGGGACAGGAGTCCTTGTGTATGAATATTTAGTTATCGGAAAGTCCAGCTGAGTTCCCTGCGTTTTCATAATCCAAACGCACAGACGCCTGTCTTTTCTAACTGATTATTTCCACGCAGTATTGGTTTTAAAACCTTCAATTATGTGTTGGGGTTAGGGATAGGTCTACACTCTATATAGGGTTAGCGGGTGAAATTTAAGGCTGGGCTCGAAACATGGAAAATGCGGAAACCTCGACGACAGCCTCCTTCCAATACACTGATGGAGAGTCTGTCCGTCCCCTATCAGTTTGAACTTAGATCACGCGGACGGCTGTGTGATCATCATCTTCCATCCCGAGGGTTTGCGTCTCCTATCACAAGTAGAACTGTACCTTATATTCATACCGAACAGTGTCGCCCCGGTAGTGAAGTGGTTAACCTCGAATACTTCTCAGGCTGGAGCCAGGGGTTCAAATCTAGGTATGGAGATTTTAATTCTAGATATCACTGCCGAGAGCGCTTTATAGCGTGGGCAAGCACATTCGACGCGAGTCGACGACGGAAGAAATAGCTTAATGCTTCTCGCGACAACAATGAAGGCGCGTACCGTAACGGGGAGGGGGGAGAAGAGTCTGCTAAGTGGCCCCGGATCTGAGTTACGACTAGGCGACAAGGGAGGGAGAAGGATAAATAAAAAGTGCGAAGATGATAGATGGGACGAGCAAAAAAAAATATATACTACAATAAAAGTGCCAAACGCAACATATACCTGGCACCTGGACTGGACCTGGTACTGGTGCCGTGTGTACAAGTATGAGGTTGGAATTATGTCATCCTGAGCGGTGGAACTGTAATTTGGTCAAGTTTCTCGGTATCCGTTCGTCTTCCGTACACACATTGGGGTCAACCATGGTCTACGTATTCCAGAGGTTTTCGTTTAGAAAGTCCGAGTGGGAAAACTATTTCGAAAAATAAACCCGCTCCGCCGTTAACACACAAAGCACAACAACGCACTCACGCACCAACCCACACATCGTATCACGTGTTAAGCAATGCATTACAATGCCCTCTTATGTACTCCACCTGCAATATACTACCTAGCCACCCCTATGTTATTTGCTCCTACTACTCCATGCGATTATTACTCCGTGCCACTCTACACTACCTCCTGTACTCTATCCCAGTTCCACATGCTCCAGATACTAGCAGAATGCTTCCAAAGGCAGAACGGAAGGAGGCAGTAACATTAAAATCAAAAGGAAGGGTAGAGTGCAAGAATAACACGTACACGTGGAAGGAACTACATCGCGAGAGAGAGAAACGCCCAATAGATGGACGGAGAAGTAAAGAAGAAATAAGAAACAAATAATGCCAAGCAAATATTAATCGTCAGGAAAGCAGCAAAATCAAACACAGAGTAGGCTTCCGGCTCTTTGCTTCGCAGTGGATCCGGTTAAGTTCTCACACGGTCCGTCATCTCCTTATATTTCTCGTCGACGACGGTGTCAGGTTTCATTGCTGCCGCTGTCGCCCCCTCTCCCAGACGCAATAAAGACAAAACGAGGCCAAAACAAAAAGTAACATGAATATAATTCGGGGTGGCAACAACCAACACAGACAAATTTTAATTTGTTTCTTAGGTACCTGGTATGATACACCTTATTGGTGTTTGCCACACGATCTGCCATTTCGTTTCTGCTTTCGTCGATACCGGTATGAGTACACCCCCCCCCACCCGCCCCGACCCCCCCATCCGCCCCCCCCATCCCTTTCCCTTGTCGGCAATTCTTTGCATTGCCTGCTACGTGGTGTCGACAGCTCCTCTCCTCTTCGTCCGTGTGCCACATCGCCACGAAACAGTCCGCCGCTTCGACAACACCCCGGTATCACATGCCACCCTTCTTAGCCGCCGTGGTCCGCAGCAGCGTCTCTACCCCCAAAAGAACAAGTCGAGGTTTCCGTGGATCCCTCCGAGGCTTGAAGCATATTAAGGTCGTCTGCTAAACGGCCAAGGTATTTTCTGGCTGGCCAGCCCGGTCCCGGATTCTCCCCACCCGCCATCGTCACAAACACCACCCGTCAGGTTATAGCCACGCAACCTTCGTCCGTTGTACGGCCCCCGCGAGGAGGAGACGCCTTTCCATCAAAAACATTTACGTAATTTCAACTGGTCTTACGGTAGGGGGGCTACCCCCATCTCCACTACCGCGTTCAGGCCACTCGGGCGAGTGACTCATTATTTCTCCCCAAGCAGGATTGTTTTGCTTTGTTGGCACAAAGCAAGTGGCAAAAATCCCAAGATCGTGCATACCGCAAAGTCAAAAAGCATAAAAAGATGGGAAGACCGCAAACAAGTAGTAGGGTAGTCACTCTTCCGAGCGGCTCCTGGCGGCTAAAAAACAAATCGTCAAGATGCCCCCCCCCCTACCGTACCACCAGTCTTTGTGCGACTGCCAGTTGGCTGACTAAAAGTCGCCGGCTAGATATTAGTTGGGTTGGTATTATATCTAGTCGCGGCGGTGCCAACTATTCAACTATTTTCGAATTTCGGTTTTAGTGTTTGTTGGAAGGCTTGTTTGGTACGGGACGCGTATTTCCCGGCGACACCTGGTGGTACTACCACGCTGCGAGTACAGAGAAGGGTCTCTTGTAACTAATGGCGCATCAACTCATCACCCTTTTGACCTCTGGGAGTGTACCCGCATCGTGCGGTGGGTTGGTCCACCGGTCGGCAGGCCCACTATTGAAGTATATACATGGACTTTGCAGTTCGCTAGTAGTATCTAGTTGATCTGCAGTCACTACGCTTGAGTACAGCAGCGGTTATCTTATTCTAGATGCGGGTAAATAAAATATGCGTCGAGACTAGCGGTTGTTCTTGCTCGCCGACGTACTGTGTTCAACTTACATTTTTCGGGAAGTTGATCTTATTAACAGTACAGGGTAACCAGCTTTCCACCATAAGTACCAGGGAACGTTGTAGGGATCATGCTGTTGAACTAACTGACTGTCGG
Source organism: Laminaria ephemera (assembly GCA_036873875.1). Lineage (NCBI taxonomy): Eukaryota > Phaeophyceae > Laminariales > Laminariaceae > Laminaria > Laminaria ephemera. Next base: position 466 of record JAYJMJ010259921.1, on the reverse strand, counting down.
CCAGTATAACAGACCTAGGTAGCACGGGCGTTTTCGCGTGAGAATCAGGTGACGGGTCAACCCCACCTCGATCACTCCTTTTCATCGCTTTTCCACTCCTTTCCGTCTCTATTCTGCTCTTCTTTGGTTTCCACCTGTGGCCTACAAGCACCACGTTCCAAACTATCTTCTTGTTTTTCTCCAAAAGTGATCATAACCGACACTCGGTGCTACTCTCCAACTCTATCATATGACACAAGAGCCTCGACACGCATCATAGCATATGGCAATGAGCCTCGCCCTTTGATCTATCATACGCGTTGCCTCCGGATTTCCTATGTCGATTTTTTATGAATACGCCTTGCCTGATGGTTTCTATGCGGGTTCAGAAGTACGAAACCTCGTAGGGTACATTTTGGTTTCGTGTGTTAGTTGGCACCAGTGGCACCATAACCCATCCTACACCAGCGCGGATATGACATGGTGA
>JAYJMJ010259909.1:0-14955 GCA_036873875.1 Laminaria ephemera | reverse complement strand
TGCTGATCCAACAACCAGTCAAGATAATGTCACGACGCCATCGGGCACAATCACAACCATTGATGTGCTGGATAATGACACCGGCACTGGGCTTGTTTTAACGGCCCCGAATCTATGGTCGTTAAAAGGCGGAACGGTTTCATTAGTGAATAACCAACTTATCTATCAATCAAAAGCGGGTTTCACTGGCAGCGATAATATTTGGTATTCGTTAAATGATTCATTAGGCAGATCAGCCAATGGACAGGTGAATATCACGGTGACAAGCAGCGAAGCCTATCCAGTGGCTACTGCTGATAACTATACGACTGCGATAAACACGCCTAAAGTCCTGAATATCTTAGCTAATGACACAGGAAGCGGAAGTATCACTATTGATAATCTATATGACTACTCATCAAAAGGGGGCACGACTTCACAGTCTGGCAGCAATGTACTTTATACCCCTAAATCTGGATTCACCGGCGAGGATGATTTTTGGTATGTGATGATTGATGCTCAGGGTCGTAAAAACAGTGCTCAGGTTAAAATTAATGTAACGAATTAATCTGATGAAAAGATCAACGATCCTATTTCTATCGTTTCTTAATGCTTCCTTTGGTCGACTTAATAAGGCCGCAAAAAGAATTTAGGATGATGTGCGGCACGTTCTGTAGTTTTCTGGGGGAAAACTGAAACTCGGAAATGAAAAGATGCGTATTACTAAATACCTAAGGCTGCAAAGCGCGCTGTGCTTATTGTTAGCAGCTCAAGTGCATGCAGCGCCACAAGATGAAGGTAGCTGGAGCTCAGTTGTTGACTGGCCAACCATTGCAATACATTCAGTACTCACCCCCCAAGGGAAGGTTATGAATTTTGGTACCGATGAAAACGGCGTTCAAGGGGCACAATTTTTCTATGATGTGTGGAGCCCCGATCAGGGGACGGGGGCAAATTCTCATAGCACCTTACCCAATACCATTGGTGTAGATTCATTTTGTAGTGCAGCTGTTTTGCTTCCGGAGACTGGAGGCGTGCTAATGTCTGGCGGCGACAACCGACCCAATGGCGGCACCAATCGTGGGATCGATGACGCGTTAATTTATAATACAGAGAACAACAGTTTAGGGCGTGCGGCCGATATGAATTCTGCACGGTGGTATCCAACCTCTACTATATTATCCAATGGTGATGTGTTGCTAACAGGGGGAAGAGATACTGAGGGACGAGAAGTCAACGTGCCAGAGGTTTATTCTCCATCAAGCAATACATGGCGTTCATTATTGGCTGTTACCACTACGGGTGGCTTATATCCTCGTCAATGGGTTGCACCTAATGGCTTGGTATTTGGCTATGCTGGCAATAAAGAAATGTATTATTTAAACACCAGTGGCAATGGAAGTCGTCAAGACTTCGGCGATATCAATATTGCAGGTGACCCTTATCGTGGAACTGCAGTGATGTATCAACCGGGTAAAATTTTGGCTGTCGGAGGCAATGGAACGATTAACAATGATGCCGCAGTGGTTGATATTAATGGCAATAGTCCAGTCGTACGCAGTGTGAGCAAGCCTTCTGAGATTGGACGGATCTGGGTAGATTCCGTGGTCTTACCCAATGGTAAGGTGATGATTGTGGGTGGCTCTAATGTTGATAATAGCCTCAGCGGCGTCGCTGACAATCCAGAAATTTGGGATCCTGCGACAGAAAGGTGGTCGACAATGGAAGCGACCAGCACCGCACGTCTTTATCACTCAACGGCTTTGTTGCTAAAAGACGGGAGAGTTCTAGTCGCTGGTGGTGGGGCTCCCGGTCCATTGGTTAATACTAACGCAGAAATTTTTTCGCCACCGTACTTATATAACAACTCAGGACAGGCCGCTTCACGTCCTACTATTGTGAGTGCTCCAGATGAAGCTCCTTATGGTAGTGATGTCGCGGTTCGGCATGATGCAAGCGATGTAATCAGTCGGGTAACATTGATCAAAACCGGTGCAGTGACTCATTCTTTTAACATGGAGCAGCGTTTTATCGAGCTTGAATTTGAAGATATCAATAATGGCGTTAAAGTGGCGCTGCCAAGTTCTGCTAATGATGCCCCTCCAGGTTATTACTTGATGCACCTGCTAGATAATAATGGCGTGCCGTCTGAGGCACATATGATTCGCATTTCTAGTACCGCCCAATTAATTGTTGGTGCCTATCCCGTTGCTTTTGCTGATACAGGAAGCTCAGTGCTAAGTTCAGCAATTACTATTGACGTGTTAGCGAACGATACCGGCAATGGCTTAGGATTAGTCGAGGTTAATCAATACACCGAGCAGGGTGGAACGGCAAGAATCAGTAACGGTAAAATCATCTACACACCCAAAGCTGGTTTTACAGGCAGCGATGCCTTCTGGTACGTGATAGATGATGATCAGGGACGCACTAATGCTGCTAAGGTAACGGTATCGGTGACCTCTTCGGGCGGGACTGATGTGTACCCCACTGCGACACCCGATAATGTCAGTGCTTCAGGCGGTGGCAGTATTACCATCGATGCTTTGGCCAATGACTTAGGTTCTGGGTTAACCCTAAATGCTCCAAATGCTTGGTCACTCAATGGTGGAAACGTTGCTTTGGTCAGTAACAAACTTACCTATACGCCAAAGTCAGGCTTTAATGGCGAGGATAAGATCTGGTATACCTTTACAGACAGTCAGGGACGGAGTAATAGCGGTGCTATTACGATAACCGTTAGCGGCAACAATGGCGAAGGCAGTGTTTACCCATCGGCAAGTCAAGATAACGTCTCAATCTCATCAGGTACGTCAGTGACTATCGATGTGCTGGCTAACGATGCCGGCAGCGGCTTAGTGCTAAGCGTTCCAAATGCTTGGTCATTGAAAGGTGGAACGGTTTCGTTAGTCAATAATCGACTGGTTTATCAGTCGAAATCTGGCTTCACTGGCAGCGATAATATTTGGTACGCATTTAGCGATTCTCTTGGCCGATCAGCATTTGGGCAGGTCAATATCACGGTGACAAGTAGCAATGTTGATGCCTTTCCTGTCGCCAACTCAGATAGTTATACTACTTCCATCAATACCGCCAAAACGCTTGATATTTTAGCCAACGATGTGACGAGCGGTGGCATTGCTATTGACACTTTGTATGAATATTCTGCTAAAGGCGGTACCACTTCACGGTCGGGCAACAATGTACGTTATACCCCTAAATCTGGCTTTACCGGCGAAGATAATTTTTGGTACGTAATGATTGATGCCCAGGGTCGTAAAAACAGTGCTCAGGTTAAAATTAATGTAACGAATTAATCTGATGAAAAGATCAACGATCCTATTTCTATCGTTTCTTAATGCTTCCTTTGGTCGACTTAATAAGGCCGCAAAAAGAATTTAGGATGATGTGTATCGCGTTCTGTAGTTTTCTAATGCATAACTTAAATATGGAAATGAAAAGATGCGCTTTACTAAATTTATTGGACTCTCAAGCACGTTGTGCTTGCTGGTGGCGGCTCAGGTAAACGCAGCTCCCCAAGATGAGGGGAGCTGGAGTTCAGTGGTTGATTGGCCGTTAATTGCTATTCACACCGTACTGACTCCTCAAGGCAAGGTACTAAACTTTGGTACCGATGAGGATGGTGTACAGGGTGCGCACTTTATCTACGACGTCTGGGACCCTGAAAAGGGTACTGGCAGTAGCTCACACAATACATTGACCAATACCTTGGGCGTTGACTCATTTTGTAGTGCTGCGGTGTTGATGCCTGAGACGGGTAATGTGCTGATGGCCGGTGGCGATAGTCGCCCTAGCACTGGCTCGGAAAAGAAGGGTGTCAACGACGCGCCTATCTTTAATACCCAGACGAATGCGTTAAGTCGCGCTGCAGATATGAGTTCTGCACGTTGGTATCCAACCTCCACCATCTTAGCTAACGGTGATATTTTATTAGCGGGTGGAAGAGACGGGGAAGGGCGTGATGTGCTGGTGCCGGAGGTTTATTCTCCATCAACCGATAAGTGGCGTTCTCTCATGGGCGTTAGTTCTGGCGGCGACTATCCTCGTCAATGGCTTGCTCCAAACGGTTTGGTGTTTGGTTACGCTTCTGACAAAGAAATGTACTATTTAGATCCAGATGGCAATGGAAGCCGCCAAGAGCTTGGCGATCTTGATATCGAAGGTGATCCTTACAACGGCACCGCTGTGATGTATCAGCCTGGTAAAATACTGGCGCTCGGCGGTAAAGGTGATATTACTAACGATACGGTCATTATCGATATTAATAATAATAGTCCATCGGTTCGTTCTGTGAGTAAGCCTTCAGATAGTGGCCGTATCTGGTCTGACTCAATTGTCTTGCCAAACGGTAAAGTCTTAGTCATTGGTGGCTCTCAGTCTGATAATGAGCTTGAAGGTATTGCTGATAACCCAGAGATTTGGGACCCTTCCACTGAAAAATGGACAAAAATGGAGTCTACCGACACTTCTCGTTTGTATCATTCAACGGCAATGCTATTAAAAGATGGTCGAATTTTAGTTGCAGGTGGCGGAGCCCCTGGCCCAGTCATCAATACCAATGCAGAAATTTTCTCACCGCCTTATCTTTACAATAGTTCAGGTAGTCTCGCTTCACGCCCGACTATTTCAAGTGCGCCAGACGAAGCGCCTTATGGCAGCCAGATCTCTGTATCGCACAGCTCAAGTAATGCGATCAGTCGTGTGACTTTAGTTAAGACAGGCGCGGTGACTCACTCTTTTGATATGGAACAGCGTTTTATTGAGCTGGACTATGACGATACGAGTAGTGGTGTAAGCGTTACGCTGCCAAACTCTGCTGTTACAGCGCCTCCGGGCTATTATTTGCTGCACCTTGTTGATAACCAAGGTGTGCCATCAGAAGCGCATATCATTCGTATCTCAAGTACTGCTGAAGTTGATAATGGTGCTTTTCCCGTTGCGATTGCTGATACGGTTTCTGCGACGGCTAATGTCTCTAAGACGATTAGTGTCTTAAGCAATGATACGGGCTCTAGCTTAACCGTCAGCGATTACAACCAATACTCACAAAACGGCGGAACGATTACTAAAAGCGGTAATAACCTGATTTACAAATCATCTGCTAGTTTTAATGGGGCAGATGCTTTTTGGTATGTGATTAAAGACAGCTCAGGCCGTACCAATAGCGCCAAAGTAACGATCAATGTATCCGGTGGCACTAGTAATCCATACCCTGTGGGTAACGCTGACACGGCAACATCAACGTCGGGTAATACGATCACCATTGATGTGCTGGCCAACGACGTCGGTAATGGTTTGGTGCTGGGCGCGCTTAACGCATGGTCGATGAATGGCGGCAGTGTCTCGCTGTCTTCTAACAAAATTAGCTATACACCTAAGGCAGGTTACAACGGTGAAGATAAAATTTGGTATACCTTTACCGATACGTTGGGGCGCAGTAGCTGGGGCGCATTAACCATTACTGTTTCTGGTAATGCTGCCAGTAGCAACCCTGTGCCAACGGCTTACCCTGACTACGGTTACGCTAATGGCAGCACCATCACCATTGATGTGTTGAATAATGACGGTGGTAACGGTCTGGTGCTGAATACGCCTAACGCGTGGTCATGGAAAGGCGGCAGCGTTGCTGTCGTTAATAACAAACTAACGTACACGCAAAACGCTAGCTTCAATGGTCAAGATAAAGTCTGGTACTCAATGAAAGATGTTGAGAGCCGTGAGTCATGGAGTGTGGTGGTGATCGATGTGGTGGGTACCATTGCAAGCAACCCTTACCCGGTAGGAAATGCTGACACTCACTCAGTGAACTCTGGTTCAAATACAACGATTAATGTATTGGCCAATGATGTTGGAAATGGCTTGGTGCTGAACGCATTAAGCAGTGCGTACTCTTGGAAAGGGGGCACGGTATCCGTTTCAAACAATCAGCTGAGCTACAAGTCTAAATCTGGCTACACTGGTCAGGATAAGATTTGGTATACCTTTAAAGACGTTGAAGGCCGTAGTAGCTGGGGAGCGGTCACGATCACCGTCAACTAGTTAGGAAAATTATAGGCAATAGCACTATATCCTCTCTAAACATATGTTATGTTGATAAGACAGACTGGTAGCCGCAAGGCTGCCAGTTCTGCAATTATTTAAGAGGAGATAATATGAAACTTACAAAAACCATCACAGGTTTAGCCTTGGGCGTGGCTCTGGCACTCTCAGTAACTGCTGCAAACGCAGGAGAAGATTTAGACCGTGTCATGAAAGAAGGCGTGCTGAAAGTAGCCACTGACGCAAACTGGGCACCACAGTCGTTTATCAACGATGAAAATAAAATGGACGGCTTTGACGTAGACGTGGCAAGAGAAACTGCCAAGCGTTTAGGCGTTAAAGTTGAATTCGTTACACCATCTTGGGACATCATTACGGCGGGTAACTGGAGCGGTCGTTGGGATCTTTCAGTTGGTTCTATGACTCCTACTAAGAAGCGTGCTGAAGTACTAAGCTTCCCAGGCGTTTACTACTACACACCTGCATCAGTTGCCGTTCATAAAGACAGCTCTTACAAGACAATTGCTGAGCTAGATGGCAAGAAAGTCGGTGCATCTACAGCATCAACCTTCGATCTATACCTGCAAAAAGATCTGACGATTGACGCAGAAGGCGTACCTGAGTTTGAGTACCAAATGACGCCGGGTGAAATCAAGTCATACAAAGACGGTACAGCATCAATGGATGACCTTCGTTTAGGCGACGGCGTTCGTATCGATGCCATGGTGGGTTCACTACCAGCACTGCAAGCCGGTATTGATAGCAAGTACCCAATCAAGATCTTGGGCGAGCCGGTTTTTTATGAGCCATTAGCACTAGCAATCGATAAGGGCGATCAAGAGTTTAACGATAAGTTGGCTGAAATCGTTAAAGCGATGAAAGAAGATGGCACGCTAAAAGAGCTATCAATGAAGTGGTATAAAATCGATTACACATCGACCATCAAGTGAGTCGTGGCTTTGCTCGCGTGACCTTGTAAGAAGACAATAGCCCGATCAGATTGACTTTGATCGGGCTTTTTTGGGGAGTTGAAATGCTATTTGCAGATACGGTGGTCGGTGACCGGCTGGTTCATAAGCTTAAGACAATAATAATAATGCTGGTGGTGGCGACCGCACTATTTACCTTCTTTGGGATGAATGACACAATCTTTGGCGAGTTCTTAAGACCTGTCATCGGTGAGCCTAAAGAGTCTGGTTTTTTTGGTAATTTTTCAGTCGGGCTAGTACTCGCTATTTTATTCACCATCAACGTGATCTTGGTTGGGTTTCTATCCTTCAAGTTTCAGGTCTTGGTAGTTTGGATTGAGCTGCTACTGCTGTTCATGGCGTTTTTCTACAGTTTCGGCCTCAACTACGAATTCATTCAAAAGAAAATCTGGTTTATGGTGTCGCAGGGTGTATTCACCACGCTGTATATCTCGGCTATCTCCATTGTTTTAGCTTCTATCTTGGCCATCTTTGGGGCCATTGCTAAGCTGTCCTCAAACGGATTTGCTTTTGCCATTGCCAGTTTCTACACCTCATTTTTCCGTGGCTTGCCGCTGCTAATGCAAGTCTACCTAATTTACTTAGGCATGCCGCAGCTAGGCTACGTCATCGATGCAGTACCCGCCGGGATTTTGGCATTGACGCTGTGCTACGGCGCGTATATGACTGAGATATTCCGTGCAGGTATCCAGTCGATTAATAAGGGCCAATGGGAAGCTTCGCGCTCCATGGGTTTCCCGTTCGGTTTGACCATGCGCAAGATTATTTTGCCGCAAGCGTTGCCACTTATTATTCCACCGACGGGTAATCAGTTTATTGCCATGTTGAAAGACAGCTCTTTGGTATCGGTTATCGGGGTTTGGGAGCTAATGTTCCTAGCGCGTACTTTGGGTAATAAAGACTTCCGCCATATGGAAATGTTGATTACCGCTGCGCTGATTTATTGGATGTTATCGATGTGTCTTGAGTTCATCCAGAGCCGCATTGAGCGTCACTACCGTACCATCAGTCATTAAGGGGATAAGATCATGTCAGAAGCAATCATCGAAATGACAGACGTCAGTAAGTGGTACGGCAGCTTTCAGGCGCTATACAATATTGATTTTAAAGTAAACCAAGGCGATAGAATCGTCGTCTGTGGCCCATCGGGTTCAGGCAAGTCAACCATGATCAGAACCTTGAATTGGTTGGAAGCGCATCAGCAAGGCACCATTACCGTTGATGGCACCGAGATGCACAAGAAAATGAAGAACATCAACGAAGTGCGTATGAATGTCGGCATGGTGTTTCAGCACTTCAACTTATTTCCGCACATGACAGTGATGCAAAATCTTATGGCTGGGCCAATGTGGGTGCGTGGTTTGAAAGAAGATGAGGCTCGTGAGAGAGCCATGAAGTATTTGGAGCGAGTACGCATACCAGAGCAGGCCGATAAGTACCCTGGGCAGCTCTCAGGGGGGCAGCAGCAGCGTGTGGCTATTGCGCGGTCGCTTTGTATGAATCCTAAGGTGATGTTGTTTGATGAGCCGACGTCGGCGCTTGATCCAGAGATGGTGTCAGAGGTGCTGGATACGATGATTGGGTTGGCTGAAGATGGTATGACCATGGTCTGTGTCACGCATGAGATGGGCTTTGCCAAAGCAGTTGCAGACAGAGTGGTGTTTATGGATGAGGGGAGAATTGTTGAGGAAAATGACCCAGTGAGCTTCTTTGAGAACCCTCAGAACGAGCGCACTAGGGATTTCCTTGGGCAGATATTGGTGCATTGATAGAGTGAATCAGGACAAGCTATAGGCATAATTAATCGTGTATTCAACTCCGAAATTCTAGAATGTCAGTTAATTGATGTTCTTGGTTGTTTGCAATTTTGCCATAATAAATATAATGAGTCTTACTCTAATATTCACAATAAAAAAATAAAATGATTTTAAAAGCACATAAAGGTTTTACCCTCATCGAGCTCATGATTGTTGTCGCAATCATCGGTATTTTGGCATCGATTGCCTTGCCGGCTTATCAAACATATGTTGCAAAAGCAAAAGTATCGACTATTTTTGCCACTATGTTCTCAGGAAAAACGGTGATTTTTGAGCAGTATATTGAAAAAGGGAGAATGCCCTATGATTCCGAAGTAACGAGCGACGGCCCTGTTAAGGATTTTGTTGAGATGGTTAGAGGTTCGCTACCGGAAGGGAGTTCTGTCTATTATGCTAAACGAATTTCAGACACGGAATTTAGGCTCAATGTCAGACTTTTTGGAATAAATGCAAACATCAACGGGAGATACTTTGTGGTAAATTTTGCGGATGTTAACGATGAATTGAAAGTGACTTGCTGGACGAGTAGCGATGGAGTGGATCAAAAATATCTCCCAAAGCACTGTAGTCCGATGATTTAAATTTTTATGGATAAAACATGCTGAGTTAGCGCCAGAAGTGCTCACACATTTCTTTCTTCTTTATCTAACTGCTCTTGCACATAAGAAATCAACTTTGCCTTATCCGCATGAAAGCCGTTATAAACAACACGTCCGCTAGGGCTGATGAGAACCAACCAAGGCGTACCACCCGTGCGGTATTTGCGCATAGTCTGAGGATGTCGCACGCCGTCTGGATCGCCTGCATCATGCCCCATGGTAATCGGTAAATCATAACGCAGCTGTAGTTTACGCACCTGACTCTTTGAGTTGGTACCAAAGCCTTCAAACACCGTTTGAATGCCGGCAATAGCGACCTTCGGATGCTCCCAAAACTCATCAGAAAATGCCTTTAGCGTTGGAAACCCAGAGGAGTGGCAACCAGGGCACCAGCTTTGAAAACACTTTAAAAACACCCATTTCCCTTTGTTCTCAAACACGGAGAAAGTCGTTTCTTTACCGTCTTTATCGATCCAATAATCCAGCTTTAAGTCAGGCGCCATCTCTCCAACAATTCCGTAATCAGAAGCAGCCGCTTCGGCTTCAGGAGACTGTAACGCAAGTGAGGTCGCAACTGCACCGGCTGATAGCAACATAAAGTCGCGGCGATCAAAACTTGATGGTTTATTTTTCATGGTGAGCCCCTAGTTGAATTCGTTGGATAGTTATATAACGTTTGAGTAGCCCAAAAGGTTGCATCTAAATAAAAATCCAATAACGTTAATGCTTGAGTATCCAGAGCTGATTTTCAGTGCCACGAGACTTCTTGTGGTAAGTGGCGACTTTTGCACCTTCTTCAGTCTTCTTATAGCTAATATCCAACACGTATCCCGTCGCTCGGTTTTCAATGAACACTGTTTCGTCATCAGCTAGGCCAGTGCTCACTAACCGCCATTCCTGATGATCATTTGAGCGACGTTTCTGGTCTTCAAGTACCACAGTAGCATTAGCCTTTTTAAGCGCATCAGCAACCGCTAACACCTTGCCGGAGTCCAGATGTTGGATAAAGTTAAAACCATCTGTTTGATTGCTCGCCTGCAATAGCCAACGCTGCGAATGCGCTCGACTGCTCTTTTCAACGATCAGTTCGTTGTCATCATCAATCGCTAATACAAATCTATTCATTGAAGATTGGATTTTTATATAGCTGGGATCGAGATCCTTTGGTTTATTGGGATCCGGCGCTTCATTGTTGACAACTTTAGTGTCTGGCTTTTTATCAGTACTAAGTTCCGGTGCTGTCTCCTTGCTAGAGGCAGCTTCCTCATCTTCAGATGCTGCCTTTTTCTTCTTATACCGCCACCACAAAAACAACCCACCCAAAAGCAGCAACACCTCAACAATTTGAGCAGGGAGGTAGTCAAACAAAAAACCAAACCGTTGCCTCAACGACTGCACGATTTCTTCAAAATTATCCGACGGCGCTGAGTCAATAATATCGCCTTGCTTCAGGCGCTTGTAATTGCTGATGTATTGGTTTTCATCACCCTGTATGTCTTTGACGAGCTGGTTTTTCTCACTCTCCCAACGATCGACCGGGTCACTGTTGTTCCATGAGATAAACAGCTGTTTTTGTTGATCACTAATCCGCATGTCATAGCGATCCATCATGTAAAAATAGGTACGAGCGATGTCTCCATGAACGGCTTCTGGTGGCTCTGCTTTGCGTTCGCCCGATAGAATTTCCATATTCACTGGCTTGCCGTAGACGCGTGGCTCACCGCTGATCATGCTGAATTTATAGTTGCTGCGATCACCATTTATTTCGCCAATCGCAGGCACCAAGTTGTGCATGTCTGCTTCCATCTGTCGAAATTTTTGATTGTTGTTACGACAGTGCAGACGACCTCCGTCTTGCCAGCACAGCAGTTGGTGTCCAAAGTGCCAAGCGGGCACGATATGTTCCCATTCGATGCGCTCAGAGCGGTTTTTATTTTTGCGATATTTGAAGCCACAGCTACTAGCGACTGGGATAAATTTCTTATCCTTGAGGCGATAGCGACAGGCACTGTAGAAGGCTAATAAGTGGTCGGTGTAAACGTCCTTACCGAGCAAACGCTTTGATTTTGCAAAAGAGTAGCTGCTTTGTAAGCCCAGCGGTGTGTCGTCCAAGGTTGCAACATCTTCCTCAAAAATATCGCCATCTTGCTCCAGATAAACAGTACGGCCATTATCGATGATTGGCTTGAGCAATTTACCGGACTGTAGGTCGTTAAACACACCACTTTCAGAGTCACTGAAGAGTGTTTGTACTGGGTACTCATACTCCTCGGCATGACCGCTGCTAATGAAAAACAGCGTGAATATTAAAGTTAAAATGGCCTTCAATTTATTTCCATCCATGGAATGATTATTTGAGTATCTTATCTTAAAGTTGGCCGTAAGAAATTAAGATTCCATTTGCAGAAAGTTGTGCGCCATTCTTCTTCGGATAAAAGGCAGGCGAGTAAGCAGGCGTAGGGTATTGCTAAGCAGGAATCGCGTCAGTTTGCTTTCAGAGGTGACAATTTTGCGGCCTCGTTCAGAGAATGCGATGGTTGATTTGCCAATAGAGTGCCTTGCTGCGTGATAGTCATCGAGCCCACCAAGGGCAATTCGTTTTGCTAAATCAGCCGCATCGGCAATGCCCAGGTTCATACCACGACCACCGGCAGGTGAATGACAATGTGCCGCATCGCCTGCAAGGAACACGCGTCCCACCGAGTAGCGTTCCACTTGACGAACACTAATAGGAAAAGCTGCTGAGCGGCGGATATTGCTAATCTTCATATCAATGGGTAAGGCGTGCAAAGCATCTTCAGTATTGGAAATAACTCTGAAACGTGCCGACTCCAAGGGTACGACAATGGCCACACGGCCTTTGCTCAGTAAGAAAATTTTAAACGCGGTTATGTCAGAGCAGTCTTCGCAATCTACATCGGCAATCGACCATAAACCATCAATCTCAAAGCCTGCAAAATTCACTCCTAAGGACTCTCGAACCGCGCTTCTTACGCCATCAGCGCCGATGACGTAATCATAGTGGGATTCGCTAAGTGGTGACTGCTCTTGCGATTGTTGACTGTCAAGTTGTACAGTGACGCCATGTTCGTCTTGCTCGAGTGCTGTCAGTTTTTCGCCGTAACGAATATGGCCGCCGTAGCGCTCGAAAGCCTCTAATAAATGTGCTTCCGTCCGGTCTTGCGCCAGTGCCATAAGGTCGGAAACCACCGCTTGGTTCTGCTCGATGAGTGGGATGCGGGCGAACTCAGTCGATCCTTGATGGAAAATGACTTCTTCGACAGCGATTGCTTCTTGGCGAATGGTTTCGGCTACACCAGAAGGTTCGAGGATTTCCATGCTAGCGGGAAGTATGCCAACGGCTCTTGAAAGGTTAGATGCTTCGCCGCGTTTTTCGATTAAGTCGGGAATGATTCCGTGGCGTGCCAGTTCCACAGCCGCGGTGAGTCCGGTTGGCCCAGCACCAACGATCAATATCTTGGGGGACTTGGCATTGTTGGCTGGTGTTTTCATGTTACAAAAATAATTCCAACTCTGAGGATTCTAGCGCTTCAATGATATCAAAATGATGCTTGTCTTCATCAACGGCAAGGCGTGCATCAACGCCGAATCCGACCCATGTCATCGCAAGCAGAGCACTTTGCCGGATAAATTCTGGGCGCTCGTTTCCACCAACCAAGCAGACCAATTCAGGCTTATGTATCGGCTGGTGCAGCACCACGCTTTCAGTATTCGCCTCCGCTTCATCAAGCTGCAAAATACTATTCATTGACGTGTTTAACAGCGGTCGCAGATCATGAACACCGCTAATAGAAATCACTTTCTTAATGCGCTGCTGAATCGGTAAGTTTTCTTTTAAGGCCAGCGGCACATCATCGCACAACATGCGGGTCACCAGATGCCCGCCTGCTGAGTGACCTGCTAAGTGAATAGGGCCGTCAACAAGGCCCGCTGCATGGGTGATGGCAGTCGAAATCTCTCTCGTTATTTTGGTGAGACGTGTTTGAGGGGCGAGTGTGTAGGAAGGCATAGCAACCGCCCAGCCTTGCGCAACGGCACCTTGCGCTAAGTGTGACCAAGTCGACTTATCAAACGCCTTCCAATAGCCGCCGTGAACAAAAACGAGCAAGCCTTTGGCGTCGCCTTCGGGTCGGAATAGGTCGAGCGTTTGGCGCTCTCCCTTTCCATAAGGAATGTCGAGTTCGGCACGACTGCCCAGTTGTTTACGAAAAGCAGCTGCCTTTTTGTTCCAGAGTGGGGGGAACTGGCTGCCGTTGTCGATATGGGCACCATTTTCGTAGGCGTCGTCCCAGTTTTTGATGGTGGGGTAGTGTTGTGTTTGCATGATTTTACTTTAGGATTGATTGGGGATGTTGTCAATTTTAGGTTTCAATCTTTATAGTCTAAGCGTTGTTTGGCTTTAGCAATGGAGTCGTGCAGTTTTTGTTCTAGCAACTCAATAGGTACTAAGCTTGTTAGATACTCTGCGACGTGAATATCGCTTCCTTCCATTTCAAGTAGCTCAATTTGTTCTTTCTTTTTACTGGTACAGAGGATAATCCCAAGTGGAGGGTTTTCATCAGTTTCGGTTTCGTACTTCTTGAGCCAATTTAAATACAGCTCCATTTGGCTTTTGTGGCTGTGTTTGAATTTCTCCATCTTTAGATCAATGGCAACAAGGCGTTTGAGCTTGCGATTGTAAAATAGCAGGTCGATATAGAAATCATCGTTATCAATCTGAATTCGTTTTTGCCTTGCTACAAAGGTAAATCCAGCACCTAGCTCTAGCAAGAACTGCTCAATGTCCCTAAGAATGGCATCTTCTAGGTCTTTCTCTAGGTATCGATCATTGAGTTCCAGAAAGTCGAGTACATAAGGGTCTTTAAGCAGTAGGTCTTGATTGTATTGTCCAGAGTCTCGCAGTTGAGTGAGCTCCGCTACTATGGTTTCATCTGGCTTTTTTGAGATTGCCGTTCGCTCAAATAATAATGCGCCGATGCGTCCGTCTAGAGTACGTGTTGACCAGCGTTCTTGGATCGCCATGGTGGTGTAGAAGTCACGTTTGATTGGATCTTCTACTCCAGATAAGATAATAAAGTGGCTCCAACTCAATTGCGCAGACAGTGTCTGCGCAATTGAAAATTCTGGAAAAATTTCAGCGAATCGAACCATTTGTTCAAGATTTCGTTGACTCCACCCTCTACCAAATTGAGCGTTAAGTAGCTGGGATAGGATTGCAATAACTTGCTTGCCATAGTCTGCGCGCTTACCTCCAAGTATCTCTTGATGAATACGCTGGCCAACTTGCCAATAGAGTAAGGTCAGTTCGCTATTTACTGCTACAGCAGTACGTTGCTTAGCTTGTTGGATGAGTGTTGTTACTTCGATGACAAACTGATCTTCGAGTGGTTGTAGCTCTTTGTTCATACTAAACCCATAGCCATTCTGGCTTTTTGCTCAATTTTGTAAGTGGACTTTATCCAAACCTGTTGTTGAAGAACGCTCAAAAAG
>JAYJMJ010259908.1:0-37228 GCA_036873875.1 Laminaria ephemera | reverse complement strand
CGAGTTCTGCAGCGCTGTCGGCGACACCGGCGAAAGGGAACTCGATTTCGTCGAAGCCCGCAAAGACCGATTCGACGTGCCGATCGGCGGTTGCGATCGGGCTGGTGTCGCCCAAGGGGGGAGCGGCGGCCTTTGAGACTCGAATAGTCAGTCTGACGTTGAGGCGTGCTTGGCCTTCGGTGCTGTACCGATAAAGGCCCGGGACTCGGATAATAGTTTCGGATTCGACGAGCGGCCCGTCGGCCTCCACCACTAGTGGCAGCGGGTTATCACCGATACCTAGCTCGATCGACGTGCCGACGAGACAGGAGGTGTCGTCACAATCAGGAGTGCGGATGGTGAACGGTGGACCGCCGGTCGACGATCGGACGACGGCAGGTTTGTCGTAACTGATAGTGCTGGGTTCGCCGCACGAGTGCACGTACACCAGGTCGAACCCGACTGATGCTCCGTTCCCGAACGGCTCTTGCTTAAGATTCTGGACCCCGACGGCATCGACACAGCCGCCCTGTCCAGTTGCGGTCACGTCAACAAGAAATTCGGGTTCAGTGGAACCAACAGACACGTCGCTGGTCGGCGGCGAGTTGCCGCACGCACACAAAAGTAACGTCGCACATGCGATGAAGTAGATGATGTTCCGCCGTGGTGCCATAGGCCGAGGGTAGAGCTAGTTCTTTGAAGTCCAACCGCGCCCTATTCCGGTATCGGCTCAAGCTGGTCTACTGGGCCGGAAACTAATTACGGAACGTTTCGGGTCGAATGTTCAACGGACGATCGTCTCAAGAATCGGTGGAGGGAAGTTCGATGTCACTACGTCTCAAGGTCATTTTTCTCGGGGTAGTTGCGCTGTTGACGAGCATTGGAACCGTCGAAGTGTCGCTTGCGCAAAATGGGGCGCCAAGGTGCGGAGGTCTCAGAGCGACAATTGTCGGCACTCCTGGTGATGACAGCATCACTGGCACTGACGGTGACGACGTGATTGTCGCTCTGGGCGGCAATGACACGGTGGACGCTGGCGCTGGTGATGATCGAGTTTGTGGTGGTGACGGCCATGACACCGTGTACAGCGGCAACGGCAACGACTGGATCGCTGGCGACAACGGCAATGACGTGCTCTACGGAGCGGAAGGCGACGACGAAATTCGGGGTCACAAAGGCAACGACAAAATGTACGGCGGGCGAGGCAATGACACCTTGCTCGGTGGTGCCGGGGAGGATGAAATCTACGGCGGCAACGGGGATGACCTTCTTCGAGGCGGAAAGAACAACGATCAGTTGATCTCGGGTAGCGGCGATGACCGGTTGTTTGGACAAGGAGGAGCAGATGAGTTGAGTGGGTACTGGGGCACTGGCGACAGAAGTAGCTCGTCAAGGTCCAGCCCAAATACAAATGTTATGGGCGGGGGTTGGGGCGATGACCGCATCTTTTCGTGGGAAAGCACCAGCACCCTCCGCGGCGGTCCCGGTGATGATGTTTTGTTTGATGAGCTTGGCAGCGGGGCTCCGCTTGTTGTTCGCGGGGGAGGTGGAAACGACTCCATCGAAATCTACGGCGGGGAGAGTGTCATCTTCGGTGGTGGCGGGTCCGACACGGTTCTTGCGTACGGGGGTGACTCGGAAGTTCACCTCAAGTGGGGGACCGACTGGGCGAGTGTTCATGGCCATGGTTCGGTTATTTACGTCGGTCGTGGTCACCACCAAGTGGCGGCCTACAGCAGCACGGTTTGGCCGATGTCGAATAGCCCCGAAATCACTATCGATGCCTTTTTGCGGGGTGACTCGGACTACGTCGGGAGCAACGGCGTTGACAATGTTGTCGTTTCAGGAATGGACGGCGGATTTGCGTTCGTCAATACCCGGGACGGGAACGACACGATCACCGCAGACGCAAGCGCCAAATGGATTGACGGGTCGTTCACAACCGAAGCATCCGGCGAATTTTGGGGAGGAAACGGCGACGACACGATCGTGGCTAGTGAGAACTTTGCTATTCACGAGACATACTGCGGTGGCGGTCGTTTCTTTAACGACGTTGCCGCTCAGACGATCACCATTTCGGCCCAGAGTCCAGGCGACACTGCGGTCTGTGCGCGCCCATTCCCCAATGGTCTCTCGTTTTCCTACGCGGACTCTTCGATCGAGGGAGCGAACGATGTCGTGCATAAGGAACTTCCGGCATGGCTTCAAAGAAATACGGGTTCAGTACGAAGTCGATAGGCGGAAACAGACGGTGTTAAACCGACCGCTGGTCTGTGTTGTAGTCGTCGCCGGTCGTTGATTCATTGAAGCAGCTGCCGTGATCCCGCAGGGTGGTTCGACCACCTCGGCAACATGCTTGAGAGACGGGGTGACTTGTGCCTTCCCGCTCTGCTTGCCAGAGCCCGAAGGCCTGCGGCTTAAGCCTTCGACTGGTCTCGTCGATACCTCGGATAGTTCGAAGAGGCTTTCAAAGAGAGTGGTGGATTGCTCGTGTCCTCAAGACAGAAGTATTTCGATTGGTACCTGCGACGTGTTACGGCGACGCTTTCGGTTGTGCTGGCGGTTGGCCTTGGCCTTCCAATAGCGGCCGTGCAGGCAGCCTCGTGCCCGGACGCGCCCGCTGGCATGAACGTCATTGTTTCGAACGACCCGCTCATCGTTGGGACCAACAAGGACGATTTCATTTGCGCCGGACCGGGGAACAACACGATTGTGGGTCGTGGCGGCGACGACATCATCTATGGCGGTGGCGGAGATGATCTCATCAAAGGAAAAGCGGGAAACGACGAGCTTCACGGCGGTGGCGGCGATGACAAGTTGCGCGGCCAGCGCGGAAACGACACGCTCTTTGGCGACAACGGATCAGATCATCTTCAGGGCAACGGCGGGCGAGACACCATTGACGGCGGCGGGGGCGATGATGTCGTTGTAGGCGGACCAGGACATGACGTGCTGCGCGGCAGTGACGGTGACGATGTCGTGAGCGGGAAAGACGGCAACGACACGGCCCGTGGTGGTGCCGGAGACGATGTTGTTCGTGGCGGTGACGGCGACGATGTACTGCTCGGTGGCGCAGACAACGACCAACTCTTTGGCGGCAACGGCGACGATCGCCTCGACGGCCAGCTCGGTATCGACGAAGCCAATGGCGGAAATCAACGTGATACGTGCATCAACAATACGGCCGCCACACGATGCGAGCTTCCGGGTGACCAGCCCGAACCCGTGCCCGATCCGGACCTGGATGATGACGGTGTCACTGCAGCGACGGATTGCGATGACAAGGATGCCAGCGTCTATCCGGGCGCTCCAGAAACACCCGGCGACGGCATCGATCAGAACTGCGACGGCGAAGACGCCGTTGAGAACCCCCGGCTCGTAAACCGGTCGAGCGTCGGAGTCCTTGCCAACGAGACCAGTGATTCTTCCCAACCTTCGGTGTCCGCCGATGGTCGCCTCGTTGTTTATGTCTCGACGGCTGACAACTTGGTTGCCAACGGTGACAACAATTTCAGTCTGTATCTGACCAACCTGGATACCGGGAATACTCGGCTGATCGAAACACCGATGGTGATGGACCCGTGGCTGGCCGGCAGCGTCGGTGGTCCGGTCATTAGCGCTGACGGCGCGTATGTCGCGTTTCATGCCCTACCCGATCAGAGCAGCTGGCCTCAGGTTTACATGACCAACATTGCTACTGGTGAGTCGTTGTTGGTTAGCGCAGCAGCCGACGGAACGCCTGGCAACGCCAGCAGCGGCGACATAGATCTGAGTGCCGACGGACGGTATGTCACCTACATGTCGAGGTCGACGAATCTGGTGGAGGGCGATGAGATCTTTAAGCGAGATATTCTCCGAACCGACACGCTCACTGGCCAGACGGTTCGGGTAAGCGTTGCCGCGGATGGCGGGTCGCCCGATGACCACAGCTACGCGCCGGCAATAAGTGCCAACGGTCGATACGTCACCTACTCCTCGTGGGCCGACAACATCCTCGCCACCGATACCAATTACACCGCCGATATCTTCCGCGCCGACCTCGTCACCGGCCAGACCGTCTTGGTGAGTAGGAAGACCGACGGTTCTCAATGGCCCAACCCGAGTTACACCCCCGACATCAGCGCCGACGGCCGGTTCATTGCCTATGAGATCGATCACTACAACGGTCAAGATGCGATCATGTTGACTGATGTTCAGACTGGCACCACCACGGCGGTTTCGGTTGGATTGAACGGTGCGCCGCTAATCGGCAACAGTCGGACTCCATCAATCAGCGCAGACGGTCGATTCGTTGCCTTCGCTTCCGCTGCGTCAAACCTAGTGACGGGCGATCAGATTGGTTGCGAGGACGTCTTCCTGACCGACACGGAAACCGGCGTAACCACCCGCCTCTCTGAGGCGACATGGTCGGGTGAGGAAGCCAACGGCGACAGCTATGCGCCAGCCGTTTCATCCGATGGCTCCGTTGTGGTCTTCACATCCGAGCTGCAAAACTACTTTGAGAGTCCGGCGCCTGAGACCAACGTGTTCGTGTTTGAAAATGAGTAATCGGGCTTCGATGAACAGGCGTACTCGCGCCGCCGTTTCGGCCTGGCTCGTAACGGCGTCAGTCTTGGTGGTCGCTACAGAACCGTCGCTGGCCCAGGCCTTCGACTGCCCCGATGCTCCAATTGGTATGAACGTCATCGTCTCGGACGCGCCCTTGATCACCGGAACGGGGGGAGCGGACTTTATCTGCGCTGGTCCGTCAGACAACAAGATTCTGGGCGGAGGCGGAAGCGACTACATCTACGGCGGCGATGGCGACGATGAGATTCGTGGTCAAGGGGGCATGGACATTCTTGTCGGGGCCGCCGGCGATGATCGGATCTTTGGGAATGCCAGCGCCGATCGTATCGCTGGGCGAGAAGGCGACGATCTGATTGTCGGAGGAAAAGGCGACGACGTGCTGTTCGGCGGACCCGGCAAAGACACGATTCGGGGGAAGAACGGTGACGACACCATCATGGGTGGCGCTGGAAACGATCTGCTCGGCGGAGGCAGGGGTGACGACACGCTCCGGGGAGGCCCGGGAAACGATCGGCTCAAGGGCGCGAACGGGTACGACGATCTCGACGGCGAGGCCGGAAGGGATCGAGGCGATGGCGGGCCGTTGAGAGATCGTTGCATCTCCGTTCGGCGGATTCGATGCGAACTTCCCGATCATGAAGATGGCACGGGGCTCGTTCGGAATCCTCGAATGATTAGTAGAGCTACAAGCGGCGATCCGGCCGACGGGGAGTCGCGTTTTCCGTCGGTGAGCGACGACGGCGCGGTGGCGGCTTTTGTTTCGATGGCTGAAAATCTAGGACCTACCGGCGAACCGGAGTGGAGTCTCGTCGTGACGAATCTCAACACTCGCAAGACGCGTTCGATCATTCCAGTCCTCGATGGTGTGCCGCTTCTTCACGGCCGTATTCAGGACGCCCAGATCAGTGGCAACGGGAGATACATCACATACGCCGTACCCTTCGCTGGCTCTACGAACCAGCAGGTATTCCTGACCGAGATCGACTCGGGTTCCACCATTCTTGTCAGTGCTTCTCCAGATGGCCTCGCCGGCGACTTTTTCAATGTTGAGCCTTCTATCAGCGCCGATGGACGGTACATCGCCTTCCGTTCGGGTTCATCGAATCTTGTCGAAGGCGACCCGGGGTTCCCCTACGGAGTCTTCCTGACCGATACCCAAACCGGGTCGACGATCCGAGTAGCGAAGCCAGCCGACGGATCGCTGCCCGACGACGAAGCGAGACATCCAACCATTAGTAGCGATGGCCGGTACGTGGCATTTTCTGCCAACGCCGCCAACCTCGTACCCAACGATCCGGGTCCATCCAACGACATCTTCCGCACCGATGTCCAGACCGGCGCGACCGTGATGGTCAATAGAACGCCAGACGGCGGGTATCCATCCAACTTCAGCTGGCAGCCATCGCTTAGCGCCGATGGTCGGTATGTGGCCTACATCGACCAACGGGGCGCCGGTTCGTTTCATGTGTTCGTCGCTGACATGCAAACCGGAACGAAAAAGAGGGTTCTACCAGCGGGGCTGGATGAAGCCAACGGTCATAGCTCTAGGCCCCAACTCAGTGCCGATGGGCAGTTCGTAGCGTTCCGTTCAACAGCGTTCAACCTGGTGCCGAACGACGTAATCGGCTGCGACGATATCTTTCTGGCAAACCTTGGAACCGACGAAATCACACGGCTTTCTGAAGTTCGTTGGCTTGGGGAAGAGGCGAACGGCGATAGCGACTATCCAGCGATCTCGGCCGACGGTTCTGTCATCGTGTTCAGCTCGGAGGCAACGAATCTGGTCGACGTATCCGTACCAGAGCAGAATGTGTACGCCTATAGACGCGGGTAACCGAAAGTACCTATTGAATCTCTGTAGTTGACTGGGAGCAGTTTGAATTGGGAGATGAGTGGTGGGTAGCGATCGGTTCGGCAGAGTTTGGCTCGTTATCGATAGCCCTGATTGCGGTATCCCGCCGGGAAGCGTGACGGTCAACGGCCATTGGGACGATGGCGATCGGGGATTTATCGGGCATCTTCCTCACGGGATGACACTTGATGAAGCGATTGCATGGGGCCGAGATCGGGCGCCGGACGTGCTGATCCGAAACGACTTCCCCGCATGGCCCGCCCCAGTCGGTCGCCGATTCCAAGCTGGCGAAATGAGCACGACCGCCGGTGAGTTTGAGCCTTGGCGGGATTTCCACAGCGAGGGGTATCGGTCGCCCCTTGTGCTGTTCGGTATTGGTGGGGTGCTCAACAACCCGGTCTCCGGTAGGCCGTCGCCGGGCTACATCCGCCGTCTATTTCGCGGGTTTACGTTGACGACCAAACGAGAACATTGTGAGTGGTTCTACCTGGTCGGTACCCGATTTGAGCTGGCCTGGGCCAGCACGTGGGGCTCGATTGCGAATGACTCAATTGGGGCGGTCTTGGACGTTGGCTACCCGCTAAGGCATGTCGACTTTCCTGAAGAGCGAACGGGAGAAACGTGGAAACTCGGTGCGGTGAAGGATTTCGTCGAGGATCGTCCTCTTGTATGGATCGAGGACGAGCTCTTTGCCGATGCGTTTCAATGGGCAGAAGATCGAGAAGCGCCAACGTTGCTCATCAAGCCTTCACCCGAAGTTGGGTTTGCCGAGCAACACCTCGCCCAGATTTGGGCCTTCGCTCGCGAGCATGGACTCGACGGCGGATATCGCGGCGATCAACGACCAAGTGTTTAGGCGGTGGGCCACCGGGCCGGGAGTTTCTTGCGTCCCCACAGCAGGAATGCACCGATGCGCTCGGTGTCGCCGTTCAACTCGATGGTGGGGAAGCGGTCCAAGGTAAGGCGGAGTGCGATGCGTGCTTCCAGCCGGCTGAGGTGAGCGCCGGGGCAGAAGTGATGTCCCAACCCAAAGGCCAGGTGCTTGCGGAGCTCCACCGGGTCTCGGTCTAAACGGAAGGTGTCAGGGTCTTCGAACATTTCAGGGTCGCGGTTGGCGGCGCCGTAGGTGGCCATTATCTTGTCGCGGTCTTCCAGGGTGACGCCGGCGAGCGTTTGGGTGCCCACCGAGGTGCGATAGAGGCCCAGCACCGGGGCGTCTAGGCGCAGGCTCTCTTCTACCGCAACGGTGTCGAGTTCTGGGTTGTTGCGAACCTGCGCGAGGAGCTCGGGTTGCTGCAGGAGCCGCCAGAACAAGTTGGTGATGAGCGACGTGGTGGTTTCGTTGCCGCCAACCAACAGTTGGTTGAGGATCGTCATCAGCTCTCGATGCTCCAGGCGGCGCCCCTCGGTTTCGGCGATGAGTAGGCCGCTAATGACATCGTCGGGGATCGCATCTCCCAGCACGTCGGCCGAGGCGGTGTCGGGGTCCTGGCCAGCCGACCGGAGCAGCTCACGCCGTTCTTCGAGCCGTTCGACGAAGTAGTCGGCCATGGCCTTGCGGGGCACATCACCGGCCCTCGGGTCTTGGGAGTTTGCGGCGTCCAGTTGGTCGTCGCTCCACTGTTTGAACTGCGACAGGTCTTCGGTGGGTACGCCCAGGATTTTGGCGATGATGAGCACCGGTAGGGGACAAGCCAAGTCATCGTGCAGATCGCCGCTGTCTCGCTGCGCCATCTGGTCGAGCAACTCGGTGACCAGCTGGGTGATCTCGTCTTCCATGCGAGCCACATGGCGTGGGGCAAAGCTCTTCTGGACCAGCTTCCGGTACATGCTGTGCTCTGGCGGGTCGGAGAAGAGGCAGCCCTTCTCGCTGTAGCTGGGCATCTGCCCGTAGTTGCTGGACCACTGGTCCACGTTGGTGAGCAACTCGACCACATCGTCGTACCGGGTGGCCGTGTACAGCGGATGGTTGTAGCCGTCGAACTGATGGACGGGGCACTCGTTTCGCAACGCTTCGTAAGCCGGGAACGGGTTGTCCAGCGTCTCCTGGGCGAAGGGGTTGTAGGCACCTGCGTCGCGGCTGGTCATGGGGCTATTTCGTCAGCCGTCCGATGAGCTCGCCGATGGCGGTAACCGCTGGTGCTTCTGGGTCGAGATCGATTGGCGAGATCCCCTGACGATCGGCCTTGGTCACGACCGGATCGGCGGGCACGGCGACCACGTCGAAGTCGGCGAACCTTGACCGGACCCGAGCATCGTCTTCGTCGCTCGCAACCTTGTTGGCAACGATCGTGATGTTTCCCTGCGAGCGTTCAGCAGCGACCTGAACCGCTCGCAGGCCGACGTCGATTGAGCGTGGCGTGGGCTCGACGATGACCAACGTGTGTTCGACCGCCCGTTCTGGCAGTCGGGTCAGGGTGCCGATACCGGCTTCGAGGTCGGCGACGATGATGGTGTCGGCGTGAGGAACGGAGCTAAGCAACTGCTCAGCGGATAATCCACATCACGGTCAATCAGGTTCCGGGTTGTCGATCCGGTTCACCACCGTCAGGCGCACGCCATCGGGTGCGTCGGTGCCATAGGTGTCGAGGATGTCATCCCACGTGTGCGCGTGTTGTTGTTCGCCCTCGTCGATCTGATCGCGCAACGTCAAGAGGCGTTCTGTTTCTTGATCGCCGACGCCAAGGGATAACCCCAGATTCGGATTGGTGTCGCAGTCGAGACCGATCACTGCGTGGTCTGCCTGAGCGAGCAGTCGGGCGAGAACGGCGCTTACCGATGTCTTGCCTGACCCTCCCTTGCCAACAACTGCAACTCTCATGCGATCCTTTGGTCGACCTTCAACGCAACGAATCGTAGGACGATTCGACGTGGGTGACCAGTTCCTCGACTGCGTCGACGAACGGACCGGAGCTTTGATCGAGCGGCGCGACAGCATGTTTGTCTGCGGCGGTTATGGCGTCGTCGTTCGGGATCGCTCCGATCACGGGCCGTTCCAGCGCCTCCTCGATCCGTGCCACGTCGTTGGGTTCTACGACCCGGTTGGCCACGACCACAACGTGTTCGGGCGACCAATCGGCCTTGGTGATGTTGCGCAGACGGCGTGCTACCTGAATCGACTTGGGCGTCGGCTCGACTACTAGAGCGAGGACGTCGGCGTACTTGGCCCAGCCGAACATGGCCTGCCGGGTGCCGCCGGGAAGGTCGCCGACAACGTTCCATGCTTCCGGGTCCATCTCACGAACCACCTGGCTCCAGGCGTGCTGGCCACGCTGCAGTGTTGACCAATGACCCCACGTGTTGCCGAACTGCAAGTAGCGCACCTCGTCAGGGCCGGCGGCAGCGTATTGGTCGATGAACTGGCTTGCATCGAGGCCTGGGCGCAGAAGCCACCGGGGTCCGCCTTCGGGTCCTTCGACGACGACATCGTCGGGCATCGGCCGGTCGTCGACGGGGATTCCGAGCGAGTACGCCATGCCGGGCAGCGGGTCAGAGTCGACGGCCAGAACCGGCCGGTCTCGCCGAGCGAGGAGTCGGGCGAAACTGCCCGAGATGGACGACTTGCCCGACCCGCCTTTCCCGGCGAATGCAATCCGTATCATCGCGGCCTTATCCGTTGAGGCCAGCTCATCCGACGTAGATGAACTCGGACGTGCCTTGCGCCGTCTCGGTCAGAATCTCGCCGAGAGTCCGGAAGTGGCCACCGATACTCTCAGCGTCGTCAGCTGACACCCCACGGGCGTCGCTTGAAAATGGTCAAAGGGAGACGTCGAACGGTGCATCGATGGATTCACGGATCTTGTCTCGTATGAGGTCGCCCGCTTCGTTGTTGGGGAGCGTCCCGAGATCGGTGACGTCGACGGCAGACCCTGCCAACCGCACCTCGGCTTCGAGTCCGCTGCCGGCCGCCACGTTCGCAAAGTGGTACGCACGAAAGAAGGCACCAGTGTCTTCGCGAGGGTCGGCGCTGCAGAAGAAGATCAGTTTTCGCACGTCACTACGATCGGCCAAGTTGCGGCGAGATGCAACCTTGGAGTTCGCTCCGGTGGGGCGAGGGGTGCACACTTGCTTTTGTGAGCGACACGACACGCCTGACGCTGGAGATCACCGGAACAGTTCAGGGCGTGGGGTTCCGACCGTTCGTATTTGGCGTGGCGTCATCGTTGGGTCTTGCCGGCGAAGTTACCAACGCTGGGGCGCGGGTGATCTGTGTTGTCGAGGGTGATCGAGAATCGTGTGAGACGTTTGTCCGCTGCGTTCGAGACGAAGCTCCCGACCTGGCCGATGTGCATCAGGTCGACGTGGTCGAGTCCGCACCTCAAGGCGAAACGCATTTCGCGATTGTGCCGAGCCGCGACGCTGACCAGCAGCGATCGATGGCTATCCCGCCCGATGTCGCCACGTGTTCGCAGTGTGTCGAAGAGGCGACTGACCCGAATGATCGACGTTTCGGCTATCCCTTTATCTGTTGCACCGCATGTGGTCCCAGATACAGCGTGGTGCACGACCTTCCTTACGATCGCTCCAACACGTCGATGGCGACTTTCCCTCTGTGTCCTAAATGCACCGAGGAGTTTGAGGACCCAACCGACCGGCGTTTTCACGCGCAGGCCACATCGTGTGTTGCTTGCGGACCACGACTCACGGGGCCTTCTGTCGACCAGGCGGTGGCTGCGCTAGCCAACGGTGCCGTGGTCGCAGTGAAAGGCCTTGGCGGCTACCAACTGCTCTGTCGAGCCGACGACGCCGAAGTCGTGCAACAACTTCGAGATCGCAAGCACCGCGAAACGAAACCGTTTGCGTTGCTTGTGGACTCCCTTGCGATGGCGGAGCGGCTGGTTGACCTCGACTCGGCTGGTCGGCGGGCGTTGGAGTCCCCCGAAGCTCCGATCGTGCTGGCGCCTGCCCGACCCTCGAACGATGTGGCTGGCCCGGTCGCCCCCGGGACCGCCCTCTTGGGGGTCATGCTGCCCGCATCGAACCTTCACGCCATGCTGGCCACGGGTGTGGGGGTTCCGCTGGTCTGCACGAGCGGCAACCGGTCGAACGAGCCGATCATCATCGACGACCATCGCGCCGCCGAAGCGTTTGGCGAAATCGCGGATCTGGTTCTGGCACACGATCGTCCAATCGAACGGCGGGCCGACGACTCGGTAGGGCGTGTCGTTGCCGGACACTTCCAGCTTGTTCGTCGGGCACGCGGCTACGCCCCTCGGTCCGTGCCGCTGGCCTCCGACGGGCCGACGGTCCTTGGTGTTGGTGCCGAGTTAAAGAGCACCACGTGTCTTGCCGTGGGCGACCGCGCCTCGCTATCGGTCCACCTGGGAGATCTTGAAAGCCCGTTAACGCTCGCGGCATTCGAGGCCACGATCGCCGATCAGATCGCGTTTGCCGCAGCCGATGTTGCGTTGGTGGTTCACGATCTTCACCCCGAGTATTTGTCGTCGAAGTTCGCGTCGAGCCAGGACATCGCCCCGTCGTTCGCTGTGCAACATCATCACGCACATCTGGTCTCGTGCCTTGTCGAGAACCGACACGAGGGTCCTGCTATCGGCGTGACGTTCGATGGGCTTGGCTGGGGCGATGACGGCACCGCTTGGGGTGGCGAGTTTCTTATCGGCGACGCCACAGGATACGAACGAGCCAGCTCGCTGAGCCCTGTTGCGATGCCCGGAGGGGTGAAGGCGCTACGCGAGCCGTGGCGGATGGCGGTGGCCCACTGTCTCGCCGCGTTTGGAGAGGTCCCGGAGCGGATCCGGTCGTCGTTTGCTGATCTGGGGGTCGAGGCTGTGCGAGTTGATGCCGTCGCCCAGCTTTGTGCCGATCGGGCAACGTTGCAGACCTCATCGATGGGTCGTCTCTTCGACGCGGTGGCGGCGCTTTGTGGTTTGCCCCATGAGGTCACCTATGAGGGTGAAGCGGCTATCGCACTTGAAGGTCTGGCCGCTGGTTTCACTGGGGAAAGCCGGCCGTACCCGTGGCCGGGCAACGACGCTGCTGAGTTGATTCGTGGTGTCATCAACGACGTCGAATCTGGCGCCGACCTTGGTCTCGTGGCCCGCCGCTTCCATCAGTCCATCGCCGACTTTGTCGTCGAGACGAGCACAGACCTGGCTGCCCAAACCGGCCTAGCCACCGTGGCCCTTAGTGGTGGGGTATTTCAGAACCGGCTTCTCGTCGACCTGCTGTTGCCTTCACTTGAAAGCGAAGGTTTGCAGGTGCTCCGTCACAAACTGATCCCCACGAACGACGGCGGCATCTCGCTCGGACAGGTCGCCATCGGCCGGGCAGCGGCAATGACATGACCACCTCACCGCTACTACCCTTGCTGCTTACTGCGTTTGTGGATCGATGGGGAGAGACGCGATGAAGATTGGAATCGTCGGCAAAGGTGGCGTCGGCAAGACGACGACGTCATCGCTTCTTGCTCGCGCTTTGGTTTCCCGTGGGCGGCGCGTGCTCGCCGTCGACACCGACTCCAACCCGAACCTCGGGCTCTCGCTCGGGCTCAGCCCCGATGCCACCGAGTCGCTCGAACCGATTCCCCGTTCGATGGTTGTTGGCCGGCGGGGCGACATGACCGTTGCCGAGTTAATGAACGACTTCGCTGTGCTTACGCCAGAGGGCGTCAACCTCATGTCGGCACTTCGGGTCAACGAGGCTGGTGCGGGTTGTACCTGCGGCGGCCATGCCAGCGTGCGGAGCCTTCTTGGGGAGGCGCTGCACTCAGAGACCGACGACACCATCATCGATATGGAAGCTGGCATCGAGCACCTCAGCCGTGCTGGCGGAACCTTGGCCCACGCCGACGTTCTGGTCTTGATGATGGAGCCGAGTCGCAAGGCCATCATCACTGCACAACGGACGATTGGTCTGGCGAAGGAACTCGGTATCGCACGTTGGGTCGGTGTCGGAAACCGGGTCGAGGATGATGATGCCAGGCAGGCCCTCGAAGAGATGTGCGCCGAGCATGGCGTTCCTCTCGATGTTGTAATTCCGACTGACTCCACCCTCGCGGCTGCCGACCGTCGGGGAATTCCGCTCGAGATGGTGGCGGCCCCTGATGTGTGGGCAGCTATCGAAACGCTGGTCGATTGCTTAGACGTCGGCTCGGCCGACCTCGCCCACTCTTAGCCGAGGTCGACGCCGACAGCCGTCCGGTTCAGCAGATCCGGGGGAGTGGGGCACCGACCAGCATGTCGACGATGCGCGAACCGCCGAACGGCGTGTGAGCCACAACCATGCCCGGGTGTTCGTCATTAATTTCGCCCACGGCGACTGCGCCCGAAGAGACGGGTACCGAGTGCAAGGCAGCGAGTGCTTCGTCGGCTTTGTCGGCTGGCACAACAGCCACGAATTTGCCTTCGTTGGCGACGTAAAGCGGATCGAGGCCAAGTAGTTCGCAAGCTCCGTTTACCGGTGGGTTCACGGGGAACGATTCTTCGAAGAGCGAGACGCCGACCTGGGCCGCAACTGAAAGCTCATTGCAGGCCGATGCGAGGCCGCCTCGGGTTGGGTCGCGCATCCAACGAGTTGTTGGCACGGCTTCGAGGAGCGCCGCAACGGCGGCGTGCAGGGGTGCGGTGTCTGACGAGATGTCGGCATCGAGTTTGAGGTCGCCACGAGCCAGCATGACCGCCATGCCGTGATCACCGATAGTGCCGGAGACCAGTACGACATCGCCTGGCTGAACCTGGTCGGCACCGAGTTGCCGGTCGAGCGGAAGCAGGCCAATGCCGCTAGTGGTGAGGTAGCAGCCGTCGGCTGCGCCGCGTTCGACAACCTTGGTGTCGCCAGCGACGATTTCGACGCCGGCCGTTGCGGCTGCTGCAGCAACATCTCCGACGATGCTTCGAAGCTCGTCCATCGGGAGTCCCTCTTCCAAAACGGCCGACACGGTGAGCCATTTCGGAGTAGCGCCCATGACGGCGAGGTCATTGACCGTGCCGTTGACTGCGAGGTCTCCAAGTGATCCGCCGGCGAACGTACGGGGTGTCACAACAAAGGCGTCGGTGGTGAAGACGATGCGGTGGCCGGACGGTATGTCGAGCACGGCCCCGTCGTCGAGACGGTCGAGCTGCGGGCCTCCGTATGCGGCCTTGAATACGGCCTCGGTGAGCGACTGGCTGGCCTTTCCGCCGGCACCGTGGGCCATGGTGATGACTTCATCGGTGAGCTTCGGTGGGCGGAGTTTCCATTGCTCGATGCGCTCGAGCACCTTTTTCCGGTCGTCCTCGGTGCTCGTGTGATGATCCTCGGTACTCACGTAGCTTTCACCGGGATGCGCTTTTTGGCACGGAATCGCCCGTAGTTGAAGTAGGCCGCACAGGCGCCTTCCGATGAAACCATGCAGGTTCCGATCGGTGTCTCAGGCGTGCATGCGCTGCCGAAGACTTTGCATTCCCACGGGCGAATTGCGCCCTTCAGGACCTCGCCGCATTGGCAAGCCTTAGGGTCGGCAACTCTCTCACCGGGAGTCTCGAATTTCTTCTCGGCGTCCCACGCCGCGAAGTCGTCGTTTAGCCCGAGGGCCGATTGGGCGATGAATCCGAGTCCTCGCCATTCGAAGTGGGGTCGGATGGTGAACACCTGAGCGAGGATGTTGAGCGCCGCGGTGTTTCCTTCGTCGCGCACCACCCGCTTGTACTGGTTTTCTACTTCGCAGCGTCCTTCGGCAAGCTGTCGCAGCAGCATCGCGACGCCCTGCAGGATGTCGACCGGTTCGAAGCCAGCGGCAACCAAGGGAAGTCCGTATTCGCGAGGCACGAACTCATAGGGGCCGGTGCCGATAACGGTGCTGACGTGGCCCGGCCCGAGGAACCCGTCGAGGCTCATTCCGGGCGAATCGAGGATTGCCTTGACGGGCGGCACGATGGTGACGTGATTGCAGAAGATCGAAAAGTTTGAGATTCCGCGGTCGCGGGCCTGCATTGCCGTGATGGCGGTGGAGGGCGCAGTTGTCTCGAACCCAACGGCGAGGAACACCACCTGTCGATCGGGTTCGAGTTCGGCGATCGTCAATGCGTCGAGCGGTGAGTAGACCACTCGCACGTCGGCGCCGTTGGCCTTGGCTTCAAGAAGGGTGCTGGTGCCACCGGGAACCCGCATCATGTCGCCGAAGCAGCACATGGTGACCTCTTCGCGTGACGCAATGGCGATTGCGTCGTCGATGCGGCCCATCGGGATCACGCACACCGGGCAACCTGGTCCGTGAACCATTTCGATCGATTCGGGCAACAGCGTTTCGATGCCGTGGCGATAGATGGCATGGGTGTGCCCACCGCACACCTCCATGAACTTGCGCGGCGGCTGGTCTTTGGCCAGAGAGTTGATCTCGGCGATGAGAGCCTTGGCGGCGACTGGGTCTCTGAATTCGGTGACGAACTTCATTGGCTCACCTCGAGCTCGGCGCCCAAGCGGGCACACAACTGGTCCATGAGAACTCCTTGTGCTTCCTGAATTCGGTGCACCGATGTGGAGTTGATTGTTAGACGGTGGTCGGTAGCGGGGTGTTCGGCGAGGGGGCCGCCGCCGTAGCCCGCCGAGGTCACAGCGGTGACGTTGTTGACGACATCGATGTCGAGTGCGGCGAGCAGGTTGGCTGAAGCGCCGCTAGTGCTGAACACCATGAGCACATCGCCGGGACGCACGGTGGCCTCGACCTGGCGGGCGAAGATCCGGTCGACCCCAAGGTCGTTGGCCAGAGCGGTAAGTACCGCTGGGTCGGTCGCGAGGCAGGTGGCTTTGACGTTCTGGGTGCGAAGCAAGCGGGTTAGGCGAGCCGCATCGCTCGAGCTTCCACCGTTACCGATGGTGTGCACGGTGTTGCCGTTGCGATGGCACTGGTCGATGGCTCGGGCTACCAGGTCGAGTTCGGTGTTGTTGTCTGCCACTGCCTGTGCGCTGACGTCGGTGGATTCGACGGCTTTGTTTGCAGTGGATTCGCGCATCGACGCCAGAAGATCGTCCTCGTTGGTCTCGGCGGCATCGAGGAATGGATAGAGGAAGTTGGTGCTATCGCCCCCGGAAACAGCGGTTCCGCCGGTCAGTCCTGGGTGTTCGAGTCCGAGCTGAACCAGCTCCCACAGCACGTGGTACCAGCGCACAAGTTCGGGTTCGGTTGCGGCCGGGTCGGTGGTGAGGAGCAACGCTGAGGTGGGCAACTCATTGGTGAACCCAAGGTCGACCTCATTGCCTGACCGTCGGTCCGGATCGGTGGGAGGGAGGAGTACCAGCAGCGCATCGTCGGCCGACACCAGGTGTGGAAGGTCATCGAGGTTCGACGCAAGAGCCGGAAGCGACCGGGCGCCGACCACGGCTGGATGAATGAACTCGACAGCGACGTGTTGGGCGTGATCGTGGCGGCCAGGAGCAGCCACAATCAGGCGACCACCGCTAGAGAAGACCTGGGCTAACCCAAGCGCCGCGGCGGCGAGGTCGGTGTTGGCAAGGTGGGTGTTGGCGAGATCGGTGTTCACGAATCGACGTGCGCGGATGGCGTCTCTATCGGGGCCGTAGGCACCTCGGTGGAGAAGGCTTCGACCTCCTCGTCGTAGACCGACCCGAGCATGCGCATGAATTCGAGCTGTTTGTTCGCTTCTTCTTCGTCGATGATGCTCATAGCGAAGCCGACGTGCAGGAGAACCCAGTCGCCAACCGAGAGGCCTTCTTCAAGGACCACCACGATGCTGACTTCGCGCCGGACACCTTCGACCTCGACGACGGCCATCTTTCGTTCTGCCGGCAGGATTTCGACGACCTGAGCGGGGATTCCGACGCACATTTAGGTGACCTTCTTAACGGGGATCGTGACCAGTGCGGAGCAGATGGCCTGGATTGCTTCGACGACGGGACTATCGGGGGCAAAGTCGAGCAGCGGAGTTGCGGCAGCGTCGGCGTCGAGGACTTCGTCGCCCCACGGGACCTTCCCGATGAGTTCGAGTTCGTGGTTGCCGCAGAATTCGGCGATGGCTTCGAAGTCGGTTTGGGAGCGGCACTTGTTGGCCAGCACCACAACCCGACCAATTGCGGTTTCTTTGGCCAGCTTGGCTTGAAGCTTTGCCGCCTCGAGCGAGCGGAAGTACGGCTCGGCTACCAGCAGCAGGGTGTTGGCTTCTCGGGCGGTGCCACGGCTGAGATGTTCGGGCGAGGCTTCCATGTCGAGCATGGTGACAGTGTCGACCTTTTGGTCGAGGTCGCTCAGCAGAGCCGAGACCACGGCGTGAGCCGAGCACAGGCAGCCTTCGTCGGCGTGCTCGGGCATCCCCATGCGTAGAAGGCGCACACCGTCGGCGGCGGTGATGGTGTGACGTTCGAGGACATCGTCGATGGGTTCGTTGAGCGCCGGACCGTCGAACCCTCGGGAAACGAGTGTGGTGGGAGGAAACGGCACGCGCTGCACGTCTTCGGTGCTGATGCCGAGTGCAGCGTGGAGGTTTGGGTTGGTGTCGGCGTCGATGGCGAGCACCGGATGCCCGGCGCGGGCGAGAAGCCGCGAGGCCGTCGCGGAGAACGTGGTCTTTCCCGCACCGCCCTTGCCAGCGACAGCGAGCTTCATGCGTCGGACTCGAGCGCTGCAGCCAGGTGGTCGCGGGCTTGACGAAGCGATTCGATAGCAACGGCCCGAGCCTCGTGGCCGCTGTCGGTCATCATGTACACGCGGCGGTCGGGGCCGTTTGCTGAGGGCTCCCAATCGGAGGAGAGGAGGTCGCTCTTTTCTAAGGCGCGGAGCTCGCGGTAAACGCCAGCGAGATCGACGGTAAGGCCGTGATCGCGAACTGCCTCGGCGAGTTCGTAACCGTAGGAGCGTTCGTTGCGACCGAGGGCCAGGAGAAGGAGTTGGCGGAGGAAACGCCGGGGAAGAACGCTTTCGGTGCGAACGGTTGGCGTCTTCTTTGCAGGTGAGGGCTTTGTTGCCTTAGGCATGACCGTGCCCTCCGTGATCGCCGTGTTCCCCGTGCGGGTGATCGGCGTGCGAATGCTCGCCGCTGGCGTTCATGTGCTTTTCGTCCATCGCATGGTTGTGCTCGACCCGGTGCGCCATACAGGCATCGGCCTCATCGACTGATGCGTGGCACCAGCAATCGTCACTGCATTCGCCGTGGGCCGGTTTGGTGAGTTCGTTGAACGACTCGGCAAACTCGCGAGCACCTTGTTTGAGGCCGAAGTCGGACAGCGCGTAGAACGTGCCATCGGCGGTGAGGTAGTCCTCGTCGACAAGACGATCGAGGTAGGTGACCCCGATGGCGGCGTCGACGCCAAGGAACCGCTCGATCATGGGGGCGTCGACGATGTCGCCGAAGCCTTCGCCACGAAGCCAGTACATGACCTGAAGGATCTCGCTGCGCCAGTAGAGCATTTGCAGGGCGGAGGACTTGGGGGCGGTCACCGTCGTGTTATCGGTGTTGTCTTCGGCTGAAGGATTCATCGCTGGGCCCGACTCTACCCGACTCTAGATTGGCCACTTCGAGCGAGTTCGAAGCTGTGTGTATAGTACACTTAGTCCCTCCCAGAGCGTAACCGGAGAGTTCATGGCGCAGTACACCAAGGTCCCCGAGCACTCACACAGCGATAACCCGCTGATGCCGCTCCACACCGACCCGAATGACCCGTTCGCGCCCATCGCTCGACGGAGCACCACACTCGAACCGAACGAGGACATCTTCCAGGGTCCGCTCGAAAAGGTCTACCTGTTTTGGATCGTCGGAGCGTCCTGCGATGGCTGCACCATTGCGGTCACCGGCGCAACGCATCCACGCCTCGAAGATCTCCTGCTTGGTCGGGTCCCGGGCCTGCCTCGTGTCGAGCTGATTCACACGGTCGTTTCGGTCGAATCGGGCCCCGAATGGACCGAGAACCTCCGCATGGCTGCGGCCGGCGAACTCGATGCACCTTTCCTTATCTGTTGGGAGGGCTCGATCATGGACGAGACCTACTCGGGCGATGGTTACTGGATGGGCCTTGGCGAGGACCGCGAAACCGGACGCCAGATCACCAGCCTCGAATGGCTAGACCGCATGGCGCCAAAGGCGGCCGCAATCGTTGCTGTCGGAACCTGCGCTACTTGGGGCGGCATACCCGCAGCCGCCAACAACCCCACCAACGCCAAGGGCGTTATGGACCACCTGGGCAAGGACTACCGGTCGACCCTCGGGTTGCCGGTTATCAACGTGCCCGGCTGCTCACCAGTGGGCGACAACATCATCGAGACCGCCGCCGCCGCTCTCCTATTTCTCAACGGGCTCGCCCCGCTGCCCGAGTTCGATGAGCTCGGGCGTCCCGCATGGCTCTTTACCGAGACGGTGCATCGCCACTGTCCTCGGGCCGGCTACTACGAAGAAGGCGTCTTCGCCGAGGAGTACGGCGACAAAGAGTGTCTCGTCGAACTCGGCTGCTGGGGCCCGGTGGTGCAGTGCAACATCGCAGAGCGC
Organism: Laminaria ephemera; assembly: GCA_036873875.1. NCBI lineage: Eukaryota > Phaeophyceae > Laminariales > Laminariaceae > Laminaria > Laminaria ephemera. The sequence goes on along the minus strand of JAYJMJ010259908.1, from coordinate 17,398 downwards.
GGAATCGTCGACGGCCACGGCGGCTGTATGAACATGGGTGGCATCTGTATTGGCTGCACAATGCCTGGCTTCCCCGACAAGTTCGCTCCGTTCTATGCAGCGCCCCCCGGGTCGTTCCTCAGCGGAACCACAAGTCGCGCCGTCGGCGGTTTCATTCGCCGGGTCCGACGCCTCACCATGCACGACAAGCAGCGTTCGGTCAGGTGGCAAGACGATGAGCTGCCAAGTGGCTGGGCTCGTTACAAAAACCAACCGGTCGGCGCTGAAAAGGCTGTGCACCGCTTCTATAGCAAAGTGCAGCATTTCAACGATGGCGGGAAGAACTAGGTAGATCAAGAACATGTGCTTCAAGAACCTTCCAATCGAGTTCGACGAGTCAGGTAAGGCGCGGCTTATCGAAAGCGGCGGCGATCCGTTTGCCGTCACCACGAGCCCGATCCGTCAGTACGTCCGGCCTGATGCCGGCGGCAATGGGGGAGCGTCGCCAAGTTCTGCGCCTCCGCGACTTCGCGAGTGGAGCATCGACCCGGTTACGCGGGTGGCTGGCGCTCTTGCCGTTCACACCACGCTCGACCTCGAGAATCGCAAAGCGGTCGACGCTTACTCGATGGCCATGCTTTTCCGTGGGTACGAAATCATCCTGCAGGGCCGCGACCCTCGCGACGCCATCGACATCAGCTCTCGGGCATGTGGTGTCTGTGGTGGTGTGCACTCCACGGTTTCGTCGATGGCTATCGAGCAGGCCTTCGGCATTGTGCCGCCGCCTCTTGGTGTGGTTGTTCGAAACCTCGGCGAGTGTGCCGAGATGTTCTACGACCATCCCATCCACCTCGGGTTGCTCGCTGGTCCTGACTACTCCACCGCTTTGGTGTCGATGACGAACCCCGAGCTCGTCGAGCTTGCGGCCAAGACTCCGGCAAAGAACTCTCACGTCCACGGCTACAAAACGGTCAAGGACATCATGGACGCCATGAACCCGCTTGAGGGCGAGATCTACCTCGAAGCTCTCGAGTACACCCGCATCGGCCGCATCATGTGCACGCTGATGTTCGGAAAGTTCCCGCATCCTTCCACGCTTGTTCCCGGCGGCGTGTCCACCACAATCACCACCTCGACCTTCAACGAGTTCTACGCCCAGCTGGCCAAGATCTTCGATTACTCGAAGCGCCTCGCCGGTTGGTGGGACGACATCTGCGACTTCTTCCTCGAGGCCAACCCGGCCTACGAGCAGGTCGGCGCTCGTCCATCGAACCTCATCCAGACCGGCATCTGGGACGACCCAAACGTGTACGACGCCACGTACAAAAACATCGACACGTGGGGCAACGCCCGCTACTCGGCGCCTGGTGTCATCGTCGACGGCAAGCTCGTCACGACCGACCTGACCCGCATCAACATGGGTATCGAGGAATTCGTCGAGCACAGCTTCTACGACGACTGGACCAAGAACGGTCCACAGAAGTTCGATACCGACCCGCTGGGCAACCCGCTGAGTCCGTACCACATGATGAACAAGGTCACGATCCCTCGCCCTGAGGGGAAGAACTTCAAAGAGAAGTACACCTGGGACACCGCACCTCGCTGGGACCGTATGTCGATGGAGACGGGCGTCTACGGGCGTATGTGGACAACTGCGTTGGCCAACAACCTCCAGCCAAACGACTTCCTCAACTCCACGGGCGACGGCCTTCGCATGGTGATGCCTCGCCATGAGCTGCCCGAGATGGTGCTCGAGTGGAAGATTCCGAAAACGCTCAACGCATTCGAACGTAACCGCGGCCGCGCCTATGGCGTGGCGTTCACTGCGGCAATCGCCATGATCAACCTCATGCAGGCGTTCGAGTACTGGCGTAAGGGTGAAACGAAGACGGCCACCAAGTTCAAGGTTCCCCAGGATGAGCGGGTTGGTTACGGCTACTGGGAAGCCGGTCGCGGTTACCTGAGTCATCACCTGCACATGGATAAGGGCAAGCTCCTCAACTACCAGATCAACACGCCGTCAACTTGGAACGCTGCTCCACGCGATCCGTTCGGCGAGCCCGGCCCTTACGAGGAAGCAATCGTCGATACACCCATCCTCGAGAGCGTGTCCGACGACAACATCAAGGGCATCGATATTCTTCGAGCGATCCGAAGCTTCGACCCTTGTATGCCCTGCACGACTCACATGGATACCGGCAAGGGCATCATCACCCGTGAAGTGAACTCCTGCAGCTGCACGCTCGAGTAACAAATGCCAGTTAGCGATCCGGCTTCGGCCGGCCACGAAGCGCTTGGCGATCTCGTGATTCCGGGCCTTACGGTTCCATACCCAGAGGCTGACGAGCAGGTGCGTTACGTGCTGCCCAGCGAGGAGACCGGTCGAACGCTCGTTGGCGGCATCGGGCTTCCATGGTTGCGCGATCTGGACTTTGGCACGCAGTGGGTGAACCAGGTGGTCGATCTCGATTGGCCGAGTCACGTGATTGTCGAGGACATGTCCTACGCCGCTCACCGGGTACTGCATCGTTTGCAGGAGGTCCGGCCGACCAAGGTTGTGCTGGTCGGGTGCATGCCTCGACGCGAGGACCCGCCGGGCACAATCCGGCGGTACCCACTCGATCTCACCCCGCCCGATGACGACGAGGTGCAAGATCGCCTTTCGGAGGCGGCGATGGGCATTATCGATCTCGACCACACGCTTGCCGTTGTTCGCTATTACGGCGAGTTTCCGGCCGACACCGTTGTGATCGAGGTTGAACCTGAGGATGATTCATTTGGGCTTGGCTTCTCCGACGTCGTCGAGGCTACGGTCCAGCCGGTGTTGGAGCTTGTGAGGCAAGAACTGTGAGTAGCCCCGACGAACGGCTCGAATTCGATGCGGTTCTTCCGCGAATCGCCGAGCTCGCCGAGGTACTGACCACCCACGACGACCCCAGCACTGCTGCGACAGCCGAGGAACTGCTCGACTGGATCGATGTGTTCCATGCCAACGGTGTTGGCCGGCTGGTCGAGATGATTCGCGAGTGGCGGGGCGACATATTGCTCGAGTCGTTGCACGCCGATCCCATCGCTAGCTCGTTGCTCGATGCCTACGGGCTTGGGAGCGGCACCGATATCGAGTCGGCTCGTGTGTACGTGCAAGCTGCGTTGGCCGAGGTCCGGCCGTATCTGCACTCCCACGGTGGCGACATGGAAGTCGTCTCGATCGAGGACGGTGTGGTTCGTTTGAAGCTGCATGGCAGCTGCGATGGGTGCACCGGCGCTGATGCCACAATCATCGACCAGGTCGAACGTGCGCTTCAGACCCACTGGGTCGACTATCGCCGTGTTGAAGTCGAAGAGATGGACGCCGAACCGCATCCACCTCCGGCTGCCGGAACCGTTACCACCGGTCTGCAAATCAAGAGCCGCGACGATGGATGATCTGGACGACCGCGTTGCCGACCTGACCTTTAAGGCTCGGGCGCTAGCGCAAGCTCACCCGCTGACTATCACGGCCACTTCTTACCGAGATCAGATGATCGTCGAGGAGAAACGCAACCAGCCGATGCCCGAATTCGCCGACTGGGCGGCGACGGCTTTTCTCGTTGGGTACTGCATTCGCCGGGTCGAGGAAGCCGACTGCGGCATCGCACCCGACACCAGCGTCGGCAGTGATGCGCTTGTGCCTCTCGGACACGACGCCGTCCGGTTTTCTGACGAGGTGCGTAACGGTCGATCCGCTGGCAATCGATTGTTGGAACAAGAGCTCGTCGAACGGCTACTCGACCGGGTGATCAGTACCGAGATCGAGAAACGAGTCGAGCACTGGAAGGCGCAGATCAGCAAGGACGATTGGGCGATGTTTGAGGACTACATCGCCTGGTGGGTGATCCACGGATATTCGCTGCGTGCCGCCGAGATCGAGCGAGTGGCGTGAAGATCCTCGTTGCCGGCGTGGGGAACGTACTTCGGGGCGACGACGCTTTCGGGGTAGAGGTTGCCAACATCCTTCTCGAGCGCGAGAACCTTCCGGAGGTGACCGTGGTCGAAACCGGCATCGCCGGGATCCAGCTCGTGCAGGATCTTCAAGAGGGGTTCGATGCCGTCATTGTCATCGACACTGTTGACCGCGAGCGCGAACCCGGAACGGTCATGACAATTGACTACGACGTGATCGACGTGCACGCACTCGACCACAACACAAAATACGACCTGCTGGCCGATATGCATCTGGCCACGCCCGAACGCTCGTTGATGGTTGCCCGTGCGCTTGGTGTGCTGCCTCCTATCGTGTGGATGGTCGGAGTGCAGCCGGTCGATGCCGACACGATGCATATCGGCATGTCGGAGATCGTCACTGGCGCTGTGGATGTTGCTATCGCCGAGATCGACCGTTGTGTGGAAACGCTCCTTGCGGGGGCGCCGTCGTGACTGAAGCCGTTGACGGTAACCAGCCCACCGCTCTCTCGCCTGCCGCGTCGGTTGCTGCGCTAACTGCTCGCCTCGAAGCGATCGACCGCGCCGAAGAGCCAATTGTGTGGGCCACCGCTGCGTACAAGCTCGGCATGGCTACTGCCGAGCAACCGAGTGCGCAGCCTGCCGACGCAATGCAGCAGGCCCTCGATCTGTATCAACAAGCGGCCAGCATCTTGTCGCCCGAGCGGGCGCCGGTGGAGCATGCCCGCATTCTTAACGCTGCGGGCTCGGCGCATCGACTGCTCGGCAATTCGCCAACGGCAACCAAGCTCTTTCAGCAATCGCTCGAGTTGCTGGACGGCCGAGGTGCGCAGACTGAAGAGGCGTCGGTGTTTAACAACCTGGGTCTTGTTCTGGCCGAGAGTGGGCGTATCGACGAGGCGGTGGAGTTGTTTGCCCGGTCGCTGACTGCGCTGAACGACGACAGTAGTGACGATGCCGTGAGGACTCGTCTCGCCACGATGCACAACCTTGGGCAAGCCCAAATGGGGCGAGGGTCGATCGAGGGATATACGGCAGCAGTCGCAGCGTTTCAAGAAGGATCGAGGATGGCCGCCGGATTCGATGTGTCGATGCACACCGGACTGCTCGACCACAGCCGGGGCGTTGCCCACAAGGCGCTTGCAACCCTGCAACCGGAAAACGGCCGACAGCATGTGGATTCGGCAATCGACGCGTTCGAGCAGAGCCTGGCAGTGTTTACGTCGGTCGGGTTTCCTATGCATCACGCGATCGCGAAGCACAACCTCGGACACACGTTGGCGAACCGCGACGATCTCGATTCGATGCGGCGAGCGCTTGCTTGTTACGAGGATGCGCTGCAGATGTTTGACCCTCGCCTCCACCAGGCGCATTGGCAGGAGGCCTACAAAAACGCCGAAGCGCTCGAGGAGCGTCTGCTGGTGCTCGAACCCGATGCCAGCAGGGCGGACCACATGGCGAGCCTTGCCGGGTCGATGGCCGATGATGAGCGCCTGACCTTTCTGCGGCACCGTCTGTTGCTGCTCGAGCCGCTTCCGACGAAGCATGTCGAGGAGCGCCTGACCATGTTCTGCTACGCGATGGTCACCCAAGAGCCGGCGTCGTTTGTCGCAACGCTGCGCACGATGATCACCGTCTTGATGGAGCTGCCTGAATCGTTGCTGGAGAGCGCGCTCCGCTCTCAGTTGGCTGCTCATGCGATGCTCGATAACCACGCGCAACGGGCCGCCGACTTTGTTTTGGATGAAGTGATCCAGGCCCAACTCTTTGGTCCGCAGCGCATTCGAGTTCGCGACATGCTCGAAGACATTGGCTGGGATCGCCCGTGAGCGCCGACGTCGGCGCTGCGGCCCGACGTTTTCTCGATGCGGTGCTGTGGGGCGAGCATGTTGTTGTGTGGGACATGCTGAGTGAGGTGGGCCGCGAATACGTGCTCGCGGCGGGGGAGCGACGCGGTCTCGACCCGATGCAGGCGCAGCGAATCCGTCTTGGCACGAGTCCGATGGAGGAACGCGACACGTTTCTGTCGGGCCTCGTGCGCGGATTGCGGTTCGATTTCTCGCTGGTGCCGCTCGAAGATGTGCAGCCGCTCGACGAAGTCGTCGTTCGAGATGATGGCGCCGTAGAGGTTTCGCTCGAGTGTCCGGCAAGCTTCGGGGGCCAAGGTTGGGCGGCAGGCTCGCTTGTTTTGTCGCGTCATGACCAGGCGTGGATGGTTGATCGAGTGGAGCCGGTGGTGAGCGGTGGCGGGTGAATCGGCCGTTGTGCGCCGCTATGAGGCTGGGATGTCGGTTGACGCTTTGGCGTCGTCGTGGGCTCGTCGTGAGCAGGCACCCGATGGTGCTGTCGTGGTCCTCGAGAACGAGGTTTCAGGAAGGCTCCGTGGCGGCGAGCCTTGGAGTCTTGGTGGCGCCGATGGATTCATGATGGCGATGGTGGCTCGCCCGGATTCGGACCCGCTTCAGGAGGCGTTGTTGTGGCTGCCAGCATCGCTCGCGGCGGCTGAGGCCCTCACTGCTGGTACTGGTGCCGACCACGCCGTGCTCTGGCCCGACCGTGTGCTCCTCAAGGACTCTGATGAACGCCGTTGCGCAGTCAACGTGTTGGTGCAGCTTGGGCCGGGCCGAATCGAGCACGCGATCTTTTGCGTTCGTATTGACCTTCGAGGATGTACCACCGAGGAGCGACACGGCATCGAGTCGGATTCGTTTATCACGACGTACGTGGCATCAGCCCGCCGTTACCTCGAGCTACTACGAAGCGATCCGACTGCGCTCCTCGATGCGTACGCCGATTGGTGTGGTCAGATGAATCAGCGGGTTCGGGTAGAGATGCTGCCCCGAGGCGAGGCCCGTGGCCGGGTGGCCGCCATCGACAGGGACGGCTTTCTGGTTCTCGAGTCGTCGACCGGCATGATCGAACGCGTCGCGCCGGCGTCGCTTCGATCCATTGACATCGTGGACTTGCACTAGATGTAGACAACACCTAGCAGGGTGTCGTATGCTCACTGCGTAACCGCCGGAAGAAGGGGATCTGCGTCGATGTTGTGGTGGATCGCTAATGCGATCATTCTTCTCGTTGTCGTGCCGCTCGTTCTGCTCCTGGCGAACCGAGTGATTCGGCCAGCACTGGAGATCCAGGAGTACGCCGACGATGTGCTCGAGCACGGCGTGAAGCTCACTGGTCACCTCGTGCCCGTTCCGGCGCTCGTCGACACCAACGATCTGATCGCAGACGTCACCGGTGAAGCAGTGCGTTACGTGACCGCCGTCCGAAGGCTGGTCTGACATGCCCTTTGCAGCAATCGTCATGATCGTGCTGTTCATCGTGTTGGTGCTGGCAATCGCTGCGTACCTCATTCGGGTGATCCAGATACTCACGCACGTCAACGATCAGCTTGGCAAGATCACCTTTGGTGTTCGGTCGATCGCTCACCAGACCAAACCAATCAACGATCTCACCCAGTCGATGAACGCAAACCTTGGCGCTGTTGCCGGGGCACTGGGTGCGTTGGTCGAAGATGTCTCCGCTCCTGTCGATGAAGAGAGCGCCGCATGATCGAGCGAGAGGAATGCCGATGAGCCTCGAATTTCGTTGAACGGCTGTGGGATTGACCGACTGTAAGTCGGCCACACAAGCTGAATCCGCTGAAGAGCTCCTCGAAAAGGTGGCCGCGCATGCTCGCGATGTCCATGGGGTTGAGCTCAACGACACATTGATTAACTACGCACTGACCACGGTCAAGGAAGTCTGATGAGTAACGGGTGGTACATCGGCTGGGGCATTGGGTTGCTCTTTGTCGTCATCGTTGTCGTCTTGTTGCTGTTGATGATTCGTGGCGCCTCGCGGGCCGTCGATAAGGCCGGGTCCATTGTCGAAGCATTCAACGAGGCCGAGAAGAACACCGACGGGCTTTGGAACGTCGACACCACCAATCGCACGATCGTCGAGATCACCGATTCGGCTCGGGCTGCCCGTGAGTACCTCGAGTCGACGGCGGGTGAATCATGAGTAACAACGCTGCTTGGTGGCTCACGTTGGGAGTCGGGCTCGTCGTTGCGCTCGTCGCCGTAGCGCTGCTGCAGACCTTCCTGAACAAGGCCCGGGCGGTCGAACGTGGCGCTGAAGCCATCTGGAATTCGGCCACACCGGTTGCCCGAAACACGGCAACAACGTGGATGCTCACCCAGACCACGGTTCGTCTCGATCGCTTGACCGAAGAGGCGCTCAAACACGACGCGTTGCTTACCGCGGTGCAAGCTTCTGCCGAGGAGGGCTGACATGCGAAACCTGCTCATCACCCTGTCGGTCATCGAGGTAGTCATCGTTGTCGGCGCTCTTGCCTACTACCTCATTCAGATCTCAAAGTCGCTCCACGAGACCTCTCGCTTCCTCGCCAAGATCACCTTCGGTGTCCGTGCGGTCGAGACGCAGTGTTCGACCATCGGGCCGAACGTTGTTCGGGTCAACGAGCAACTCACCACCATCGCCGGAGCGGTGGGCGGCATTGCCGACAAGGCCGAGACACTCGCAGATTCCGCCTGACAAACCTTCCGATGCGGGGTTGTCACTGCGCAGCCAAAGTTGAAGTGCTTCTACCTTCGTGCCTAATGTTTCAGCCGACCGGACTGGTCCACGAAACGAAGGGGCGGCGTCTCATGGCACGACAACGCAGAGTATTGGCAATTTTGGCGATCGTATTTGCGATGATTGCGGCGGCATGCGGCAGTAGCGCAGATGATCAAGTGAGCTCGTCGGGCGATGCAGTGCCTGAGCCGGAGACCACCGAGGCTCCGGCAGAACCCGAAGAGGAGCCGGCGCCCGCAACCACCGAGGCCGCGCCTGCGCCCACCACTACGGAGGCTGCGCCGGAGACCACGGTTGCGCCAGAGCCGGTACCAGTGCGGCTTGTGTTTGTGCCCGCAACCACCGGACTTCTTGTTCACGTAGCCCAAGAACAAGGCTTCTTTGCTGAAAATGGGCTCGCCGTTGAGCTGACCCCGGCTACCAATATTTCTGAGATTATTCCGACGCTGGGTCAGCAGGTCGACATCTCGTTGGGTACCGCGACGGACCTTATTCGGGCCGCTGACTCGGGGCTCGATGTGGTCCAGATTCTGGGTAACACCAACGACACCGAAGACAACCCATTCGTTCGGGTAGTCGTTCCGGCTGATTCGGGTATCGAGAGCGTCACCGACCTCGCCGGTAAACGAGTAAGCAGCCCAACGCTGAGCGGCGTTATCCACGTGGCCACCCGCTACTGGGCACTGCAAGAGGGCATCGACCCCGACTCGATCGAGGGAGTCCAGGTGCCGCCGCCTGCCACGGTTGAGCAGTTCACCGCTGGTCAGGTTGACGCTGCCGAAGCGCTCGAGCCTTTCGCTGGCGCGCTTGTTAGCCAGGGCAACGTTTCGATTGGCGATCCGTTTGCCTCTATCGGCCTTCCGCTGGCTACCAACTTCTGGGTAGCGAACGGCGAGTGGGCAGCAAACAACCCTGATGTCATCGCGGCGTACAAGTTGTCGCTCGAACAAGCACAGGCATTTGTTGATGGGAACGATGCTGACGCTCGTGCAATCCTTCAGGGTTACACCGGAATGCCCGACCCAGTTGCAGCCAATGTTCGACTTCCAACCTTCAACCTCGACATTCGAACCGATGACCTCACCCGTTGGGTTGAGGTGCTCGTCGAGCTTGGGGACTTCGAAGGCGAAATCGACGTATCTAGCCTCGTCCTCGGCTGAGAATCGTGATGCTCGTGGACTCGTCGCACACTGATCTTCTAGACAGTGGGCGGCGGGCCACTTGAGCACACGATCGCTAACTACGTGGACATGAGCTACGAGTGTCGATCGCTCCGAGCGGAGATCGGTTCACGAGACGGGACAAGGGTTGTCCTCGACGGTGTCTCGCTCGATGTAGCAAAGGGCGAGTTCGTTTCGATCATGGGTCGGTCGGGTGTTGGCAAGACCACGTTGCTTCGTGTTCTCGCCGGTCTCCGTGACCCGGCGCCTGGGTCGAGCGTGCGGTTCGAGGGACGCGATGTCGATGGCCCGCCCGAAGGTGTGAGTCTGGTTTTTCAGGACTACACCAGTGCATTGTTGCCGTGGCGCACGGTTGCGGCGAATGTCGAGCTTCCCCTCGAAGGCAGCGTTTCGAAGGCCGATCGGCGCGACCGGGTGATGGCCACACTCGAGATGGTCGGCTTGGGCGATAGGGCCAGCGATCGCCCGCCTCAACTCTCGGGCGGTATGCAGCAGCGAGTGCAGCTTGCCCGGGCCTTGGTCTCGCGGCCGGCGGCGTTGCTCATGGATGAGCCGTTCGGAGCGCTCGATGCTCTGACCAAATCAGATCTCGAGGATGAGCTCCTAGAGCTCGTCGCCGCCACTGGCATGACCGTGGTGTTTGTAACCCACGACATCGACGAGGCCGTGTATCTCAGCGACCGGGTTGTCGTGTTGGGTGGCGAACCCGCTGGCGTGGCCGCCGACATCGGTGTCGATTGTCCTCGGCCCCGTGCGCAGATTCGCACACGCGAGTCGGCCGAGTTTCTGGCTGCTCGATCTCGGGTTCACGAGGTGATCTTTGGAACCCGGTGAGGGCCAGCGCCGACGGAGCGCTCTGAACCCGGTGGGCATAGCGGTGCTTTTCGCTGCGGCGGGTCTGTGGGAACTGCTGGTGCAGACCAAGATCGCAAATCTTCAGTTTCTGCCCCCGCCGTCGGAGATCGCGGTCGAGGCTTGGAGCGAAGCAACCGAGGGCGAGCTCTTTGGTCGGGTTCTTCACACATTGTTTGTCACCTTGCTCGGGTGGGGCATCGCAAGCATCCTCGGATTCGTTTTGGGCCTGGCGTTAGGACTGTCGGACCGGGCGTATCGGTACTCGATGACGAGCTTCGAAGTGACACGGGCGATACCGCCGATCACTTTTGTTCCAGCGGCGCTGCTCATCTTCGGCTTCTCGCTAAAGATGGAGTTGCTGCTTGTGGTGTTCGGTGGCGTGTGGCCGGTGTTGGTGAACACCATCGGGGGAGTGCACGCCGTGCCGTCTGAGTTGCGCGATGTCAGCTCGATGCTGCGCCTGAACCGTCTGGCGACGGTTCGGAAGATCATCTTGCCGGCGGCGCTTCCGTCGGTTGTTGTTGGCCTGCGCTTGGCACTATCGCTGTGTTTGGTGCTGGCAATCGTTGCCGAGATCGTCGGAAATCCGGAAGGAATCGGCAACGGTCTGATTCGTGCTCGCCAAGCTCTCCAACCAGCGTTGATGTTCGTGTATGTGCTGGTTGCTGGCTTGCTGGGGGTCGTGCTCAACGCGCTCTTGCGGACAGCAGTGAAGCGGTTGCTTCCCGGGGCGGGAGCCAACGAGGACCGCTCATGGTGATGGCAACGAGCGAGCAACAACGGCGGCCCGCTAGCCGGTCGGGGCGTCTCGGTCGGTTGGAGGTGCTCACCGGTCTCCTTCCACTCGTGATCTTGTTGGCCCTCTGGGAACTCGTCGGTTCGCCTGACTCCCCGTTCTATCCGGCGCCATCGTCGTGGTGGCCGGCACTCTTCACTCGGGGGCAGGGCGAGGACATCATTCCGGCGATTCTCGACACCACACGCACCTTTGGTTTGGGTCTGTTGTTGGCGACAATTGTCGGCGTGGCCGTGGGTATCGGTGTTGGCGTGTCAGCGCGAGCAGACCGCGCCTTTGGCCCGATGTTCGAATTTTCACGGGCATTGCCGCCGGCTGCGATGGTTCCGGTGGCCACGCTTCTGCTTGGCTTCGACGAGTCGATGAAGATCATCGTGGTGGTGCTTGCGGCGGTATGGCCGGTCATGCTCAATACCCGAACCGGAGTCCGCAACATCGAGCCGGTGTTACTCGATGCGGCTCGTTCTCTCCGACTGTCGCCAACCCGAACCGTCGGGAAAGTGCTACTCCCCTCGGTCATGCCTGCGGTGTTGCTTGGCGTTCGTGTCGCTACGCCGGTGGCCCTGGTCATCACGCTGCTCGTCGAGTACCTCACAGGCGTGAACGGGCTCGGTGCGCTTGTCGGCGACGCCCAGCGGACGTTCCAACCAGCACGCGTCTATGCGCTCATCGTCATCGCCGGACTCATCAGCCTTGCGGTAAATTCGTTGGTGCGCACGGCTGAGCAACGGGTCCGTCGACGCCATGTCGGGGGCTTCTAGAGGTCCAGATTTAGTAGCTGGATGAGGTCGGTATCTGGTGGGTCGAATACCAGGAGGTCTGGCCCGTCGTCCGGGTTGGTGCGGGCGAACGAGCGGTAAAAGCGCTGGTCCATCCACCACTTGCCATCAGCGTCGCGAACGAATCGATCGTGGTACACCCCGTAGGCGTCGCTGCGAGTGCCATCGGAAGTGTCTTGGCGCACCTCTTGCATGTACATGCGGGCGGCGGCCAAGCCTCGATCGGTATCGATCTCCATCACGGTGTTCAAGATGACGAACTCGAAGAAGCTAAACCGGTCGCCTATTTGGGTGCGGATGAACTCGCCGATTGCGTCGGGTCCGTCAAAGGTAAAGGTGCGGTCGACCGTGTTCACCGTGATCAAACACGTCGGCGACATGATGTCGTGCAATTCGGCCCACGCTTGGCGAGTCACGATATCGGCGTAGCGATTCTGAACACGGCGCAGCGCTATGTACGCAACGGTCTCGTCGATGTCATTCGCCATATTCGATCTTCGCATACAACAGGCGATCGACGCACAAAGGTCGGCCAGGCGCGCCTCAGTCCTTTCGCAACACGTCGACTTTCTCAATCAGGAAGGACGGCACGACATTCGAACCGCCGACGCTCGTGTCGTAGCTGTATGCGCCAAGGCCGGTCGCCCAAACTTCGATGAAATCGTCCACATCGACACCGTCGAGCATCGGGCAATCATCTTCGATTGCTGAAAGGAGCTCGGTTTCGGCGAAACCGAATGTCGAGCGAGTGTCGTAGTTGTACGAGCGGGTGCTGTACGACGATGCAATGTTGGCGTGGAATGAGCATCGTCCGGTTGCTGCGTCGAACTGGACGATACGAGCAAACATTCGCACGCATGCGCCATCGTAGAGAGCTGGGTCTTTCTCGATCTGGTCAGGCTCGATCAGTTCGCAACCAGAAAGTCGATCGGCATCGCGTTGCTCGGCGGTCTTGCCTCGTTCCTCCGAAGCACATTCCGTAACGGCGCCAACCATTTGAGAGCGGCTTGCGACAGTCTCGAGGTCGGGGTTCCAATCGACAAGGTCATCGATGGGGGTGTCGACGTCGGTCTTGGCCTGCTCGCAAGTCAGACTCACCGCAAAGGTGTAGTCCTCCTCGAGTTGGGCCCGGATCTCAGGATCGTATTTAGTACGCAACGCTGTTAGTTCGGCTTCGGCCCCGTCTGCTCGGCTTTCAGCACCGGATATCTGGCTCTCTAGCTCGCCCACTTCGGTCCGCAGGGCGTCCGCTGCAGACTCGGCTGTGCCGACCTTCTTTTCGAGAGTCGCTATCTCCCCCTGGGCCTCTTCGAGGTCGGAGACGGCAGTCGCTTCGGCCCGGTTTGCGTCTTCTATCTCGGCGGACGACGACGATTCGAGCTCGACCTGCTCGCCGGTACCCTCGGAAGCGTCGAGGTTTGCGCCAAGTGCTCCGGTGCCCAACAGTGCCGCGACCCCGACGAGAGCCTTGAGCCCGCGACGTGAACGGGGCGGTGACTCGCTGGGTTTCGTAGCCGCACGGGCCCCGCTGTAATCGACTGGATCGTTGGTGAGTGGTGCTGGTGGCTGAGCAACCTCGAGAGTCTGAGGGGCCGATGTCGGGTTCGCCGACCAACTCGGCGCCTGGGGTTCTGCATCGGGCGCCTTGGCGGGTTCCTGCGGCGGACGGACGGTCGTGCGATCGGGATCGTAGGACTCAATAGCTGGCGAGGAATCATGTGGGGATTGGACGGGTTGATCTGCCGACTGCGTATCGGGCGGATACCAATTACCGTCTGACGCCATCCACCAACCTGGGGAAGGCGGGCTTTGAGTCATCGGAGGCTCAATCGCTGCGGTGTCCTGCGGCGGGTACCACTTTCCGTCGCTCGCCATCCACCAACCGGGTCCTAACGAAATGTCGCTCATTGGTGGGCCAGCCTTGGGCTCGACTTCATATTGGACACGTGCGCCACCTCGCTTGGAATCTCGGAGCGACCCACTTGCTTCGCCCACTTGGGCATAATACACGTTCGGTCTTGCGGCCCCGGGGAACTGACTTTCGGTTGTTGCATGGCTCCACGGTAGGGAAATGCCCACTGTGGATCTATGGGGAGCAGTCTCCATTCGTAGCTAGACGCTCGCGCCAACACGCCTGCCTTTGGGCCGCGAGCTCGGCTAGGCGTCACCTGCGGCGGGTGTCGTTGGCTATCTCCGGTCGAGCTGATTGTCCGGCCGCTCACTGCTTATTGTTCTGGGCGTCGCGTCTCGCCGTCGGGGTACAGCTGAGGGAACAGGACCGCCTGAACCAACTTGGTTTGTTGTTTGTTTCCCTTGATGTTGGCGTGGAGCGCACCGTTCTGATCGCCCTGGAATCGGGTTGTGTGATCCAGGTCGACGATCCATTTTTGTTTGGCCTTGCTGCAGGCACCGTGACCGTTAAAGAGATCCTCCGAGCCCTCCACGAGATTCCAACCATGACGTGCGGCGGCGGCCTCGACCGCATCGTTGAGAGGTAGGAGGACCTCTTCATACGCCCAACGCGTTTCGTCGCCGTCGAACACTCTGCTAATCGGGCCCTGTCCGACTCCGATCAGCGGATCGCAGGTGCCCTTGTTCGTAGAGTCGAAGTACTGGGTAATGAAGACGCGCTGCGGATCGATCTCTGCTCGCTTTATCTCAGCGGCCATCTTCTCGTAGAGAGCAGGCAACCGCGCGATGCGCTTGGCCATCTGTTGTCGAAGGGTTGTCGTGCCGCCACCCTTGAGGAATACAGTTTTGTCTGGGCAACCGACGTGGATGATGCAGGCCTTGACCATTGCGCCAAACTTCAGGTCGTTTACACCGATCGAGATCAGCAACGCGTCTACTTCTCGCTTTGCTGCGATCTTGCGGAGCTCGGTGAGTTGAGGCGGGAGCGCTGGTTTCTTCGGGTTGATTCCTTGGTAGCCCTTTAGAAGCCCTGTTTCGATTTCGGCCCCCGAGCAGGCGAGGTGCACGAAGGTCACCGATGTCTGCTTTTCGCGTTTTTCGAGGGCTCGTGCGGTGAGTGCCTGATGGCTGTTGGCAGAACGGTCACACCGTCGATTTACCCATCGTGCTGGACGGGTGACGCCTTTTCGTCGTACGTCGGGGGTGCCTTCGCCTGAACCGTTGGAATCGCCGATTCCAACAATCAACCAGTCTTGCACCGGCACGCTGAACGACGCTGATGCCCTTTTGCCGTCATAGCTCAGGCCCAAGCCCAAGCCGAGAGTCTTCTCACTGCCGGTCGTAATGTCGACCAGGCACGGCAATTTGGGATTCCGCAGCGAAGCCGTGCCACCGCCAACGAGCACCCAGGTGAGAACGTCGCTCTGTTTGCACCGGCTTCCGTCGGGTCGCTTTATTCGTAGGGTGACCTTCCAGCGCTCTGGTTGGATAACACGCGTTGGTCGAACAATGCCGTCGTTGCTCTTTTTGCCATAGCGAGGCTTCATCTCCCAATCGACGATGAGGTCTTCTTCTTTGGGGGGTTCGGGCGGAGGGGCATCGTCCACTACGTCACGGTCATGATTGTCGCCCTCGAAATGCCCGCGAAATGTTCCGCTCCACGAGCCGGCGCCACCGCCGTTAGTCGTGAAGGTGCCGCTCCAGGAGGCGCCGTCGGCATCTAGGCGCAGTGCCATGTCGCCAGCGGTGTCGTCGTTGCCGATGAACCCGCCGACGAGTTCTGTTTCGTCTTGTGCCGCCGTGCAGGCGCCAAGTGCGCCGGTGGACCCGTCGGTGTTGTTGAACCGACCCATGTAGAACTTGGCCGAGGTTGGGCAGCTGAGGCCGTTCAGAATGATCCCGACCGACCGGCCATCTCCTCGGTTCTCCTCTACTTGTTCGGGGAAGAGCGCGGTGAACGTGATGCGGCCAAGAGTCGTATCCCAGCCTCCTGCCCACTCGTTTTGCCCATGGTCGGCACCAGCTGGTGCAACGTGGCTAAGTAACGGAATCAACAGACCGACCGCCAGCACAGCGATGATCTTCGACCCCGAACGTTCCCGAGTTTCTTTCATGTTCTCCACTCCAGCAAGTGTGAGATGTATTGGTATATCCGAAAGCTATCGGTGTTCCTTGCGCCAAACTGTCGACTAAACGCCCGACGATAGTTCCTTTGGGCATTCGAGCTGTTTGGTTCGCTAGGTCGCTGAGGGAGTCGCTGATTCCCGATTGGGCGCCAACGAGGAGCTCGTCGTCTGACTACCGGCGTGTCAGGTGGGTTTGGTGAGGCTTCCGAGTTTGACGCCGAGTGGTCCGATTGCTGCACGGAGGTCTCGTTCGAACCAGCCGTCCACTCGCCAAGCCGTGCCATCGATATGTAGCCGTGTGTCGAGAAACTCTTCGGACCGGGTGTAGGACACGCCGTCTAGCGGGTGGGCTTCCAATTGTTTGCCGACTCGTCTGGTGACGACGCCGTATTTGTGGATTGCGATCGAGTCGCTCGTGAAAGTGATCATCACGTTGCCGTAGCGGTCTCTCACCTTGGCTACTCAGCTCTTCAATGTCTCGAGTAGCGAGTCCGTCGACGCCCTCTCTAATGGTTGTGGCCAAACATCTTCAGCGTTCGGAGAGCGAAGCGCCGGTTCGGTTTTGGGCATCTTCGAGGACCCGGTCGATGTCGATCAGTCCGCCCGTCTGCGCGGCAAGAATGACGGCATCGACCACGGCGAGGCTCCGTAGTCCGTCGTTTCCTGATATCAGCGGAGTTTCGGTGCCTCGAACGACGTTGGCTAGGTGCTGCAGCTGTTCGACGTAGGGATTGTTTCGCTGCGGGGTTAGCTGGTTGGAGTGCAGCGGCGAGTTCCACCCGGGCTCGGAATCGTTGGCGTTATAGGACCAGGTGGTGAGGCTCGGGAAACTCAGCGACGCTTCGGTACCTATGAACTTGGCATGGTCTTGACCGGCATTGAAATAGCCAAGGCCGTCGCTTACCGAGGCTTCCCAACTCCATGGTGATGCGGCAGACTCGGAGATGACGAGGGTGCCAACCGCACCGCTTTGGTAGTGAACCAGAACCACCGCTGTGTCATCGAATGCGAACTTGCGGTGACGTTTTCTGGCGGCCGCTTGAACGGCCACGATCTCGCCGCACACCGATCGAAGTAGGTCGACTTCATGAATGAGGTTGACCAGGAGGGGTCCGGCGCCGCCGCCACGACGCCAGTCGACCTCGTAGTACGAGTCGGGTTTCTTCATCGTGACAAGGGTGTTCGTGGAAATGAGTGTTCCGAGGTTTGCTTGCACGTACGTGCGGGTGGCTTGCACCAGGC